>JARHVA010002168.1:1395000-1512500 GCA_037957365.1 Torreya grandis | reverse complement strand
GTGAAACTTGGGAATGAATCTACCATTTCATAGTTTTATCCCACCAATTTTCAAGTCAAACCCATTGTTTAACTAAAAAACATATAAAAACAAGAATAAAGGAGTGATATCACCTATTACCAATTAATGTCATCATTTCCCAGAAATAATCCTACTAATTAGTAGGAAATTTCTACTACTAATCTAGGAATATAAATTTGACAAATTTATAAGAAAAATAAGTTAAATTAAGATTAATTTTGAGATAATTTCCAAATTATAGGAATTATATTATGTTTCAAAGTAGAATTTTGGGTTCTAGGCCCACCGAGTGTGCCATATGTGATTACATAATTATAAATGAGGTTAGTTTATTGTTAGCATTAAAATCAAATTTAAAAAAAAATACAAAACATAACATATTATTCACATGTCCTCAGATTGGGAAAGGTATAATAAGTGACAAACAAAAAAATAGAAGACAAAATCAAATTATAAAAGCTTCCTCATGGATGTCTCCTTCTATCCAAAATTCAAGTTTGCATTGGCTTAGTTATAGTGATTGAGGTCTTTGGACATTTCAAAAATTTATTCAAATGACATCTCCCCTCTGCTATGTGTATTTTGTTGAGCAATTGAAGAACTTGGTGAAGCTTTTCTTATATATTTGGTAGCATAAGGTTATCACAAGAAGCTTGTCTACAATAGACAATAGATCCTCCATATATAGACTTGGTGACTAAATATGGAACCTTGGATGAAGGCCAACATCAGTGGTTAAGAAAATGTCCTACACCTCATAAATGAGAGAGGTTGATTATAATAAATACACTTATGAATGTTTTAAATGTGGAATAATTTAGATTGATGTGTAAGAGGTATGTAAGATCTCATCATACACGTTGCTCACACACTACCCAACTCCATTAAATTACCTTAGGAAAGAGGAAGATGATGTCATTATTGATGATGTCATGAACTTGAGATGGAAAATAGGATTAATTAATTTATAAAAATATTGATATTATAAATTCCATGTGTTATCCAATTAAAAGATTAGTTAATTAATTGATATTAATTAAGTAATAAGAATTGATGTGAATTTGGTGGAATATGATGTGATTATAAAATAAAATATTAATTGATCAAGGGGGATGAATACTAAATGCACTATGAATGTTAGATGAATAAAATACCTGATTAGATGATTTAATAGGAATATGTTAGTAGATAGTTAAAATCAACACAAAGTGTCTGATTTTAGGTGTTTATACTAACTATTATACATATTTTAGAAAGACTAAATTCAAATTTCTAACAGTAATATCATTAATTTTTCATAATAAATTGGAATACATTAATAATATAAAACATGCTCAAATAAAAAAATGGAACTTGTATTATTCTTAGAGTGTTTCACTATAAAATTTGTAATGTTTACAATGAGTTGCAAAGCAACACATATAGAGGCGAGATGGTATCTACCTCTTAATAGCACAAAATCCCACTCTTTTCCATAATGGCTCAAAGTATTTATAAAGTTAATAATTATCATGATGTTCCTAGAAAATAAAAAGAAGATAAAAAAGGGACCCATATTCATGAAAACACATTCCCCATTAGGACACAAGGAACATCAGTTGACTTTGGTAGGGGACTAATTCCAAACTAATTTAGGGTGTCTTAATGAGTTGTAAATTATTGTGCCACTAGATTATCCTCTTGATAAAGCTTTTATTTATTTATAGGTGGATATTATAATATAACCTTTGCCTAAGTTAGCAACCCATCATGAGCATTAAGAGGGGATTCCAAGGAGACCTTTCCTTATTGACCTGGATAATGCTTATGGTCAACTGCATGGTAATTTCTAGGATGGCCAAGGATCATTCTTCTTCATTTCCAATTTTAAGTGATCCATATGGACCTTGAATTCATTAAAGATGAATAAGGTTCCATGCAGGTGAAATAATACTATGATGCTTACTTCCTTGAAGTAGGCAAGGATTTAATCTTTAATTTTCTCTAAGTTTTCAATGGTGGATTTTATATCCCCAATATAATCTTACAGTATGGTCCTAATGCTCAGTAAAAATTATTGATACATGTTCAAGTCCATGAGAGGCATGATATTGATCTATGGGAACATCCTTTTATTGATGATTACCACCATCTGATTCTATTTATTGTCCAACTTGATAATCACCTCTAGATATTATTGTACTATTTACATGAACACATTTATCTTGGAAAGATCTCTATTCACTTATCTAAGGGATGAAAATAAATATACAAAGGAAACTTAAACCTTTCCAACCAAGCCAATAGGGAATGAGCTCCTCACTTAGGATTTTAGTGTCCTAACTTGGTCCCTAAGTTCCTCCATTAGTTTTTTGTGAGCTCAGTGGTAGCCTTGACTAAATAGTTGGGCCCTCTATAATATTTTATTTACTTGGAGTAGTATTATTTTTATGAGAGAGAATATATATTTTTCTATTATCCAAATAATAGGTTCCACATGCTTAGTGAAGGTTTGAGTAAACACCATATTCATCCTACTTGAGTCTTGATTGAACTATAGTTAAATATTAGGGTCCCTTGCTAGACCATATAAGGCCTTTATGTACCTAAATATTTCATAGGTCCCATATATCCTTAACTTGTCATTGTTCCCAAGTTATTAGATGATGAGAGACCAAGGGTGGTAGAAACTAAAGTGTAAGGTAGAGGTATGGGTCGAGGAGGAAATAATGAAGGTGAGGTATGGAATGGAATGGATGATGGAGGGGGAAGATTGGGTGAGAAATGTGGAGTTAAAAATGGGAATCCTATGGTAAATTTTGAGACTTTAATTAACCATGGGTCATAAAAACCTAGGTGTTAATTATGTTTGAGAGTTGTGTATTCAATTTGAAAGAGGAAATTAGCTAGTCCAAATTAATTCCTATAGAGCCATGTGTGAGGTAAATAGAGGCCCATGAGAGTGTTTTTGGTAAAATTAGAGGTGTTATGGGTTGGAAAGGTGTAATTATCATTGGATTCTTAATAGGATTCTAATTATTTCTCATGTATTATGTTATTGAACTTGAAGGAGTTATCATTGATGGACCCTGTCGAGGCATTGTGTTTACTATTGGACTTATAAAAGAGATAAAAAATTTAGGAGTAGAGGAGACTTGGGTGATCATATAAATATATTATAATAGGTAAATTGTGGAACTAGAAGGGAACATTCCAACCTAAATTGTTAGCTTGGGAGAAATTGATGGGGTTGACCAAGCTAATGTATATGAAGCAAGTCAAATTAAGGTCTTAATATAAGCCATGGGAATTAATAATTTTAGAGAATCAAATATTAAAAAATATAGAAGGCCAAGGGTAAATTGGGCACTTTTATAGTATGTCATAGGAGGTGTTACAAGAAGGGTAGGTTTTATCTAGGTTATGAAACTAGGAATAATGTATGTGTCTGAAGCTATTAGAATAGGGGAAACTAAGGTACTATAAAAGGATGTTGTGAAAGGGATAATAAAAAGGGTAAATTATGTATAAACATAATATTTTTAAACTTAATAAATTACTAATGCTTTATATCTTTTAGGAACCCATTGAGTCTCAATATATCTAGGTGCATGCCTTAAAGGGTGCACCAAGAAAGTGGTGGGTATACCATTGGTGCTTCATAGTATTTTTGTCCCTATATTACCACTTGTTATCTAAACAACCATCTTCTAAAAACATCCCCTTAAGGCTTTCCTCTTATTTTACACCCTCCTCTAGTCATTTTATGCCTTCATTAGCCCTTACCTAGCCTAAAATCCTTTTTGATGGTTTACATTACACTATTGGCCCCATTAACCTTTTACTCTAATTGATAAAACCTATTTAGGGTCTCGGTCAGCCCCTAGAAATCATAGCCAAAGACCTAATTTATTATTGTCAATAATGATATAATGTCGATTGGGTCCACCTTGTTGGATAAAATTTTGGAAAGGACTAGGGTTAGATCCATCTATATAAACAAATCCATTTCATCATTTCTAAGAGAAGAGAAGAAGAAGATATATATATATATATATATATATATATATATATATATATATATATATATATATTGCATCTTTTTATCCACCATTATACTTGACGAGCATAGATTATGGTTTCATACTTTATTTGGATATATGGATCTTGTCTTATGGGGAAGTATTTTGGATGTATTGATAGGTTGTGTATCCTAGAGTTAATGTATCCTTATCATCCTTACATAAAAAAACAACCTATTATGAAGCGCATTGGCCAAGGTAGATATTAAAGCTCAATGGGTTCATATTCAAAGGTAAGTATTCCTAACTTTGTTCCTCCTTTGTAAGAGTAGATAGATTTGCATTTAGACATCTCTCCCATGCATCAGGATTCCATATGCATTGATGTGAGTATGTGTATTCTATGCATGTTTGATTTTAATGTTTATTATCCCCACCTTATGCCACAAGATTTTGTGACTAATAGATTAGACTTTTCCTGTACTTGTTATTAGTTTAGTGAATATGAAAATGTAGGACCTAATTAGGGTTATCACATAGTTTTGCTTGATTGGATGCTTCAAAAACCTCCCTAGTGAATTTATTGTGGTAAGAGATCCCTTGGATAGGTTTAGAAAATACATCTTGGTCATGACCTCAAATATATAATGTGTCAAAAATTAGAAGTGTAAGTAGGATTTATCTTCTCTGAGCTAGGATTGATATATAGATTAATTGCATTTCACTTTGCTTACATTCTAGTGAACCCGACATGGATCTCACCCTTGAAAGTTTTATTTCATGCATTTATTTTTATCAATTTATTATATTTTTACATATTTACAATACTATATTAAACTAGTTGATATAGTTCTAACTTTATGTGCATATGATTAACACATAGTATCTTCAAATTGTCTTGATTATGTTTGTGCAGGTCTTCATAGACTATAAGTTATTGGATTAAATAGTTTGACAAAATAATATTCTCAAATTATAGATTAACATACACTATTGAACATGTTGAATATATTTTATAATTATTTATACCAACATATAGGTTAATAAACATTGTCAAATGAGTTGACCGTATTCTTTATTCTTCTTCAACATGCAGGGTTTTACAAAACTTTGTTGAACTAGTTGACCTAGTTTGTATAATTTGAAACTAAAAACTAAATAATTAAAAAATAAAATTTTGAATCTAAATCATCTTCAATCCCACCAAGGTTCCTTTTTTTTCTATCTATCATTTCATTATTTATTTTAGTTTTATTTTTCACAAGTTGGTAGTCTTCAAAACTACAACCCTATAGCTAACTAGGTTGACCTAATCGACTTAGTTCTATAGTCGATCTTCTATCTAAGAGACATAGTCAACCTATAAAACTCTATTCATAAATAATTTTATTATACAAAATAATAATGACCCAATCAACTCTATTCTATAATATTTTCATACAGTATCACCTAAACTAACTCTATATTATTATTAATCAAAAAATTAACATCTATTTGCTAGTAATTAATTCACATTTCCTTTTCAATTATTTTTATGATTAGAGTAACTCACATAGTATAGATAGATGTTTTTTCAAATTACTATCTTAGTTACAATATTTTACTCTTTTTCACACACTATCAAATCACTTAACATTAAAAAAAATTTAAACATTTGTCTTTCCAAGGCCTACCCATTTTGATTTCATCACCAAGGGGGAAGTTGACTTGGTTTTATATTCATGTATAAATAAATGGTTAATGGTATATATTGATAAATCACCCATCACCATTATCACTATATGATTGTGAATTGAGGGGATAGGCATCAATATTAAGCTAGTACCATTGCCAATATAGATCCCTTTCATCCCAAACATCTTAAAACCAACTTTAGACTACTTTCTAGTTCCCTATTTCAGCCAACACTCCAATTACATTAAAATCAAAACTTTATAATAATCTAATAACACTTAAGGTGACCAACTAGTTACCATTTACTTTTAAATTAATTGCTTGGTCTTTGATAATTACATGCGTTACAAACCTTGAATTGCCTATCATTGGTGTACGGTTTATGTTGTGTACCCCAATTGGATCAATCACATTAATCTAGTTGTTTGTTTTTTTTAATTTCATTCTTGATTACAATTATCTTTCAAAAAAAAATCCCTTATGTTAGAACACTATCATCTTGGTCAATACAGGGCCTTACAGACTATGTTTTACCTTCTTATCAGCATTACATAGTTAACTTACACAAGTGTGTCTTCTTATTCACCTATTTAATTATTTATTAAATAGTACACAATTGACTTGAATGACTATGTATCCTTATCAACATACTTTACCTTCCTATTTGAAAGACATAGTTAACCTGAATGATTGTGTATTCTTATCTACCTATTGGGTTATTTTACATAGTCAACTAATTTGACTCTATATCTCATTTGCTAATTTTGTATTTGCATCATTTATTTCCTTCTTAACCTTTCTCTCTCATCATGAAATTCATGTTTGAGGACAACACAAAATTTAATTCAATATATATGATGAACTTTACTAGTCCCAATAGGTTTTCCCATAAACAGCTTATGGATCCTAATTTAGATGAAATTAATGTTCATGTGGCCACTCACACTACAAATTATAGGATTCTTCCTCATGCATCTTTAGTTTTAAATCCTCTATTCTCCTTATAAGATCATCCTAAATTAGAGTATACTCTATGAATGTTTTTATTCATTAATGCATTTCCTCAACATCGAGGAAAAGACCCTTCCACTATTTAACACTTCATGATAAGTGGTCAATAATAAGAACCATATTCAACCTCCCCCAAATTCCAACATATATTTGTGGGCAATAGCTTCTTTTCCTCTCAACATCTTTTTTCTCTTTTGACACCTTATCATAATATGACCTCTTCTTTCTTAATTTCTTCTACCTCCATGCAAAGTATATCTACTAGCATGGTAGGTTCAACATCTAGTGGGGCATTTCCAAGACCTACTCCTCTCAATTCCTCCACTAGTGCATAATTTTCTATTTATGGTAATCATTCTAATGGTTCTTCTTCTTATTCTAATACTTCTACTAGTGCATCTTTGACAACACATGATAATCATGCCACTAGTGCCTCCTTTTTTAACACCACCTCTCAAGCCACTAGTTTTGTACATGCCACTAATCATAGTGGTACCCAAGCCAATAATACCAATGATAATGCTTCATATTTTGTGCACAAAACCAATTAAACCCATCAAATTTTGTTTCAAACTCTTAACTAAATGAATGCTTTCAGAACTAATAATGCTAACCAAATGATGCAAATGTAGAATCACATTATTCATCTCCAAAATCTCCTTAATAGGTTCTATGATAAGTACATAACCAAAATGTCCCCCACCCCCACTTAGGTATTCCCATAGAAACCTTATTCCTCAACCACTTTTTGTTAACAAAATGATTAAACATCTTCAAAATTAACCTCTTATGCCTCAAATTTCCAATATTTATATAGGAGGTATCATCCCTACCATTAGCTATAATGGGTCAATTGATCATACCTTACAATTAAAGACATTCAAAAATCTATACAAAGACTAGGTCAAGTTAAACACTTTTTCCACTACTAAGATATTATAAAAAACCTATCAAGTTATGCTTTATATTGATATAACCAACTCAAATCTCATTACATCACTAGTTTGGAAGATCTAGCTAACACTCTAGTACAATAATTTTAAACTAGTGACCTCCTTGAAAATACCTTGGCTCATTTTATTAATTACAAGTAACTTGAGATGAAAACTACATAAGCTTTCATCAGAGAGTGGAAGACCTTATCTAAAAAGTGTGAAAAAATGGGAGATGATAACCTCTTTTATAAATTCACCAATGCTCTATATATTAAGTTGTAATATTAGGTCTAGACTCTTCTCCACAAACTTTGGAAGAGGCCCTCGACCAAGCCAAATGCCAATATTTTATTATGCATCAATTTGAACCATACCAACCTCCTATGATTACTATCATTCTCATCAAAAATAAAAATCATCATGCTACTAATGATGGTGTCAATTATTCCTATGATACCATTCATAATATTCAATCTATTGCTCCCAACCTTGCTATAGAACAAGCTCCCTCTCTAAACCACATCCCTAATCCTCACTTTTCTCTAATAATTAACATCAATGTTCATAATCCATTATTATTAGTAGATATCTAAAAGTGTCTACGAAGGCCTTTTACATGAGATGTTGATCCCACTCATCCTATGAAAATCATGGTATGATCCAAATATATTATGTTAGTTTCATGCTAGTTGGGGTCACTTTCATGAAATTTTCAAGAAATTGTGTAACTTAACTTTGGATTTCTTCCTTATTCCAAATTTTGACCATGATTCCCTCATTCATAAACATCAACAAGCCTATGAAATTGCCTTCAAAGCTCATAGAAAAAAATCAAGATTTGAACCAAGATAATGCTCATGTATCCATTTAAAAATACCCTCTTCCAAACCATCAAGACAATAATGATAATACTACTCCTTCCACCAATAACATTGATAATCTTATATAGCCAACTCCCAAAGAGAATGTGGTCAAAATGACTAATATGAAAAGGCTATTTGTATTCATTAATTCTCATCCTATCCACACATACTAATCATCTCACACTTTTCATGTTATCCAATATTCTTCCCCAACTCACCTAATAAAGTTGGGAAAAAAGGACCTTATCTCTTTTGATGAACAAATTCTAACACCTCCATTGGATAACACCTCTCATACCATTTTTATAATTTATCCAACCTCTTTACCCATCATCAATAATATTTACCCTTCTAATACCACTTCTTTAAATATATCAAAACATAAACCTACATCAACTACCTCATCCTCACATGATAATCAACCAATTTTTCCCCCAATTCAAACTACCACATCTTATCAACACAAATGTATATGCACTTCTAATTCTCCTTCTGAGGAACTCCTTTAACATTGTGCCCATGTATTAAGTAGTACACTCATGGGTTATGATGAATGGGATCCTATCATGTATCTTACTAATCTCCCATCTCAAATCCCATTTCTACAACTCATGTAGACTTATCTACATCATCATAATAAAATTATGAAACTCTTATTCAAAATGAGCATCCCATATCCTCCCTTAGCATGATGTGAAGCTACCTTATATAGGTTATAAGATAAAATCTTACATTAATGCAAATAAATGTCTATACACGTTGAAAAAATAGTGGACACTTTTATCTCTCTCAAATTCCCTATTGCTTCTATGATTCTAGATTAGATTATGCTTTGTGCAAATAATCTCTCATCTTTATAAGTTTCCAAATTAGTGACATCTAAATAAAACATGCCTTGATTGATGAGGGTTTAGGTACTTGTGTTTCCTCCCTCAACTTCAATAAAACCCTTAGATGCTTTGAATGTAATATTAAGTCCACATGCAACACATGTCAAGGATAAAATAAAAGGAAAATGCCACCCTTAGGTGTGTATGGCTCCATATGATCATTTAACTATCACTATTCGAGTAAAGGTTATGATCTTCAATTTTTCTCTCTCCTATAATATCTTGATTAGTAGGCCATGGACTCATCATATGAGGGTTGTCACCTCTTCTTCTTGCCAATGTGTCAAGTTCCCTCACAATGGTATAATATATAGGATTTAAGGTGATACTAACCCTTAGAATATTAAACAATTCCAAGACTATGGTGAATTCAAAATTACAAACCGTGAACCATTGATAAGTGTTCCATTCCAAGAATATCAATTTTTTAATTTCCTTATCAGCTCTGTGTGAGGTTACCATGGTCACCATAAACTCATAGGGAATATACCACCTAACGTATTAGACTATGATGATGTTGAGTTTGATGAGATAACCTCAAGATAAAAATTGATGATCTTTCTCCTCATATCATTTCCTAGTTTTCACCCTCTTTGAAGACACATTCATGTCAACCACTTAGTGACAATATACCCATAGTCTTAACTAAGATTTATCACTCTATTCATAATGCCACCTCTAATGATAAGGTCATTCCTACTTGCATAATTAATATTTATACACCTGACTATGATGATGGTTATACCTTAGATAACCCATTTATAGGAGGTCTTATTCAAGATTTAGATGTTGAGATCCTTAATTATCATTCTTATTTATTTTAGTCTTTCCATTTATCTTATTGCATTTCGTATTATATAATTCCTTATTTTTATAACTATTCTTCATATTCATAGGGTAAAGATGGTGTTTTTGTATGACATACCTTCAATTTATAAATAACCTCTTAGGATCATGTTTATGCATCATGGTATGGATTGTCCCTATCACTTTGCTAGATACCATGATCCCTATAGCCAACTTACCCTTGATATTCTTGTTATTGTCCTTAAAATCTCTATGACTCTTTCTCCTCCCTATACTAAGCCTATTTTGTATCCTATTCACACTTTAGCTGAGTCTCTTCCTACTTATTCTACTTATCCTTTAGTCAAGCCTCATCTAGTCTCTCCACCAACCTTGCATCCCCTTAGCAATGACCTACTTATTTTATTGAATCTTAATCCTTTAGCTACCCAATGGGATTATTAGTTATACTATGACATTCATAGAGTTTTCAATCATTAAAATAGAGATTGTAAATTATACTAGCCTTCCCTAGATTATGCTTCCACTCCCTCTGTTAGTATACCCATATAGTCTATTAATAAGCATATATGTTGATTTCATATCATAGACAATTATTCCTCTAGTCTTTGTCTAAAGATTAGATAAAATATAGACACCTTACATCCTACTCTTCCTCAACCTATAGAGAAGGATATACCTCCCCCCAAGTTATTACATGAGTATATTACCAAATATGCAGAGGTATATTGTCTATGGCACCAATGTAGTACCCATCACATTGATCATTATGGTATCCTCCAATATCATTTATAGGATTACGTTATTACCATTCTTGCACCTAATATTCCTCATCCCATAATTCTCCCACATAATAAGGCTCCCCCTTCTTACCTTATGGTTCCTCTACCTATGGACACTTTTTCCTTTATAGTTACTCTACCTATTGTTACTCTATGCATGGTTCCTCCACCCATGATCCCTCTACTTGTGGATACTCCACCTATCATCTCTTCTCCACTAGTGACTCCTTCATATCCCGTAAATTACACTCTTATTCCTTATCCTGAGCATCATATGCATGATGACCCTCATGATCATGATCCTTCAGGTGATCCTACATTTTATATCAAGGATATTTGATGAGATTTATTCTCCCATATTTCTCTAAAGATTGATTATACCCTCACTATAGTTATAATCTATATTCATAAAGATCTATTAGATGTTATGGAAAATATTTGTGGATAAATCTACTAGTATTTATGAACATGACATGGTGTTCTTTCAAATTTTTATTAATTTTGCATTATATGTTGTCTATGGTGTCATTTTATTTCTTTATGATATATAATAGATTATTTTCATGACTATATTATTTTTCTCTGTGTTCATTTATTTCCATGGATCTCTTTTTCTTTTCTCATTATTTTTTGTTACCTTATCTCTATAACACAAATAATAATTATTGTGACTTGGTTATATAAACCTTACTCCACTTAGTCCTCCTTATTTACCATGTGATCAGTTAGAAAATAATTTATCTCATTATAATCTCATTCTTCTAGTTATTCTTAGATCTCCCTTTATTCCCCTTATTTCCTTTTGCAAACTAAGCATACAAATGGTTGAAACCTGAGATAATTTTTTGGTCCATAGGTAAGACTAAGTGTTTTAGTTAGTCATGTCTTCAAATACTTAGCTTCATTTAGCTAGAGTCTAAGGCTCATTTTTGTGTATCACTTTGTATCTCATGATTGGTCATTCAAAATCCATAAAAATCTAAAATCTAGATCATTTTGATAAAAGGTAATGATATAAAAGGAAACATTCAAAATTTCAAAAGTCAAATCACACTAAAATACATGATTTCAAGCACATCTTTTTTCTATAGTTGAATCTCAAACTCCACAGTAAGAATCATGATAGAGTTTAGGTCTATTAGGGTGTGATAAGACAATAGATTAGAAAAATATAATTTAAAAATATATTTTAGTGCTACAACTTTCTCACACAAGTACCCAATCTTTGTAGTAGACCGATGGATTTATAAGAGGTCCTGAAGAATGGGGAACACATTTAGGAATGTAGGCCTATTTTAATTTCATTTTTTAAACAAAAAACATGATTAAATCTTATTATCTCACTTATTTTCATATACAACTTTGTGTTTACTATGAAGGAGTATCCTTTGTATATTGATGGTCACTAGTCACTTAGTGTCTTTTCTATGCCCTTAGTATGCCTTATGTTTCCTAAGGTCTTATCATAGATGCCTATGTTGTTATTTTTACATTCCATCTTTATTTTATCATAATAATAATATTTCCATTGAGAAATATTATTTTTTTCACTGATCACTCCCCCCTCATAGATTCCATTTGTGAGTTGTAGTGTAAAACCTTGAATAGGACCAAGACATCTTCATAAATTACCATTCTAAACATTCCCTTTTAACATATATTTTTGTTATTTATACCTCATTGGTGTTTCCTTTTTTAGTTAAAGTGTAAGACCATAGATAAGACCATGCCTTCCTCACAAAATTTTCCAATACCCAAGTCACAAGAAAATTATATGTGTCAAATTTGAGATAAGTCATTATTGATCATGTATTACACATCATTGACATGCTTCCCATCTTGATATAGTATGTTTTATGCTTAATTCATTGATATTTCATTTCATTTTGTATCTTTTTTTTTTATTTCATGTAAGAATACAACTATTTTTATTAAGTTTTTCATACTTCCCAGCTTGAATTAGTGTGATCAATTTAAGTTCACTATTCTAATTTTGTTTCTCTTTTATACTTCCCAACTTGATTTAGTATAATTGATTGAATTAATTGTTTTGTTTTTATACCATTTGGTGTTTCTTATGCCTTCCATTTTATTACATTATTTTCATACTTCCCAACATGATTTAGTGTGATTTTGCTTGTTATAATTTGGTGTAAATATTTTTATGGTTTAAAAACATTTTACTATCCATTTTACCATTTTTGGTTTATTTTATTTAGTCATATTTTGTTATTACACATTTCCCATTGTGATATAGTGTGTAGCACTTTTATTTCAATTACTTATACTTTTACAAGTCATTTTTGCCTTATTATTTTATAACCATGTATTTGTATCACATAATGCTATAAAAGAAAACACTCCACCTATATTTCCAATATCATATACAAAAAATACCAAATACATGTGCTAAAAATAAATATATCCATGTATCAACATCCAAAACCCAATACAACTCATGAGATCAAATACAATTATCAAAATATATATATATATATATATATCATGTTTATTATATAATATAAGGTATAAAATACATAGATCCATCTCTATGATTGGGCTCCATCATACTTATCCTATGGCCTAGCCATGCCACCCATAGATTCTTGGGACTATTCCCTCTAAATGGTACACTATAAAAAAGCAATCTAATATCCCAATTTATTAATTGTCCCTATAAGTTGGCCAGCTAGGCCTATACCTATCCAATTTGAACCATGGTATCCATGTGTGTTGTTCTCTTATGATCCAAGGCTTACCAAGCCTATGCCTCTCTGACTCCCACCCCTAATAGTTGATGTAATCCATCCCCACATGTATTTAAATGCCTTACAACCTTCCACACTAGTCTAAACCATCCTACCTAGGCTAGGGTAGATGGTATCATAGGATTATCTAGTGTGGTTGGTTTGTATGGTGTCAGCACCCTGTCCAAAATGTCATGGTGTGCATCCATACCTAGGGATCCCCATTTGACCTCCCTTGTCACTATATCTATAAAACCAAAACTAAATAGATATTATATCATGTATATATCTCAAAATCTATCTATTTACTATAACCACATGTAAATAGTATTATATATCAAAGCTTAAAATTATAAAATTTCTTACCAGTCCCAATTCACCAACCACCATCTCTCCATCTACTCATCTCTTGATCACCTCCTTTATAGATCACCTCCACACTAGTGCAAATATAAGACTCACTACTCATGCATGTTATGACCCTTTCTTGAGAGGTGTCTCTATCAACCAACTCTATCCTAAAATGACTCTTGGGTTATCATGTACTATCACCCTCACCTATGCCTAATCTCACTGGTATTACCTTCATCTATGGTGTCATTAAAGTGGTTATTGTAGTACCGATTATGGTTCCCATTGCATCCCTACATCCACATCCTTGTCATCCCCTCCCCCAATCACTTCCTTTTATGTTAAACTAATCCATGGTTTCACATGTTGTGACATAATCTTGGGTCTCTCAACTAGTACTCCTCTTCCTCTCCCCCTCAGCTTTCTAACATGCCATGTCCAAAAACTAGGCAATACTAGAGGGGACACTAGGTGTGAGAATCCAAACTACCCTAGAAAGCACCCACCATGTGTAGTGTCCCATGATTTACACTTGAGCCAACCCTATCATCACAATTAGCCAATTAGGCCAAATAGTAATAATGTACATGTAAGGCTTCCACATTATCTCCCCTCATGTGATAATTTACAAAGATAACATATGGGTCAAGACCCATTCTACCTAGTCTATTTGTTATCTCATCACTTGAGGTAACCTATCATCCACCATATAGGGTAACCTAACTGGCTGATACATAGGGAACCTCTCATATATCTAGGCACTCAATAAACCCACAAGCCACATGGTCTTCTAGTCTATGGACAACATCTCATACATGCCATATATGAGATGGACCTAGATGATAGAACCAAAGTCATATAGTTCTCTCTAATCCAAAATAATCTAACATACAGATATCATTTATAGTGGTACTTTATTGCCTAACTTTTAACACAACACTCATACTATCACAAGTTTGATCATGGCCTTCTATATGTTTGGAATTTGCATGATATATACATCAAAACTAACTAACCCATAAACTTGGATATATCTTATCCAAGCATGTTTCCCAGTTGGCTAGTGCTCACCTCTCCTCTAGATCATCTGATGTCCTTCTGATCACTAACGTCCCTCTTATTATTAGTCCTAGAAAAGCATGGACATATTTTAGTGTGATACCCAAATCTATGGTATCCCCATCCATCACCCATCAAAAAGCATTGGTCAACCATTCCCATGCTATAAGGAACATGACAAAAATATAAACACTTAGTGTGATGCACCTCATATCCATGATACATCTAAAGCCCAATAACACTAGTTTCACTCTATCTATGTTAGTTAATTGATTTGGTAGATCTAGAAGCCATGATGCATCTAATCAGTTACCAATACCTCTGACATCTCTAAAAAATATCAAACAATAAAGGATGTATCAGATCTCCATGTCATGAATAATCTAAATACATTCTTAAAATTTCAAAACTCAATTAGTTTGATTTAATTTCTCCATTTTTTATAGAACTGATCTATTTAATACTAAATCATCCCTATACTTTCTTTGTGGTACTAGATGAGCCCTTTAAAATTCCTACTAGATTAGCCACATGAATACTAAATTAGCTACCTTATCACCTTGAAATACTATATTAGCCTTGTTATACATAGTCGACCTCTATTAGCAATACTAAATTAGCCCTATCAAATAGACTATTTCTACCATGATCTATAAAATCAGCCTTATCTTTCTTACCAACTTTGTCATCCCATTACTATGTAGTCAACTACTACTAGCATACTAAGTGAGTCTACTACTATGCAATAAACCTTATCATTATCCCTTACCTTATAGACTAAGTCAACCAATTCAATTTTGTTCATCCATAATGGAAATTTTTTTCCCATTTACCATAAATGCCTTAGGCATTTACTAGTCTAACTTATTCCTACTCAGTACCCTATTATACCCCTAGTTTACCTAAAAATTTCCTAGGGTTCAATTTGATGCCTAGATTTTGCCTACCAATAACTTTTCCATATTTAGCTCAATTTGAAATAAAAATATTCAAAATTTTGAAAGTTCTAATTACTTACTTGTGTTATACTCATTATGGCCACTATGCATCCTCCCTATCTCAGCTACCATCTCCTCACCATGATGGCTCTCTGGTCTCAAACTAGGTCTCTTAGAGCTCTATTTTCTCAAAATAGTAAAAATGGCAAATGAATTATTTTCACCCTATTTATATTTACTATTCAAAATTATTTACATTTCAAATATTTACCATCATATTTCATGTTTTTAGCATATATTTATCTCTACTCACTCTTTTTCCAAACCATAAAATGTTCTAGAATCCTAAAATAGTAGAGAACATTTTCACCTATTATATGTCTATGTTGTAATTTTTTTGATTTTTTTTCTGTTTTTGTTAATATCTATAGGTTTTCCTAATGTTATCTACATTAGACACCTTCACAATTCTTGTATCACCTTATTTATCCATAACACTAAGGTAAGTAAAGGTATGTGTTTTTTTCTTATGTTTTTTCATTTATCTTATTTGCTCCATACTACAATTTATTCAACTTTAGCATTATGTGTTTCTATGTTCTTTTCCCAAAGTACCATCTTATGTTTCAATGATGAGATTCAAGTAGGGCATATACATACATAATATTTTCAAACTTTATCAATTAATAATGTTTTCCATCTTGTAGGAACCCATCAATTCTCAATCTTTCTGAGTACACACTTTATGGGGTGTATTAGGAAAGGGGTGGGTAGACCATTGGTGACTCATAATATTTTTTTTCCATATACTACCACTTGATATCTACATAACCATCTCTTATAAACATTCCTTAAGATTTGCCTCTATTTTTTCACCCTCCTCTAGTCATTCTCTACCTTCATTATCCATTTTTTAGCCTAACATCCTTTTTTATGGTTTAAATTACACTATCAGCCCCATCAACCTTGTATTCTAATTGATAAAACTTATTTAGGGTCTATGTCAGCCCCTGGTTGACCTAGACCAAGACTTAATTTGTTTTTGTCAATAAAAATACAATGTCAATCAAGTAAACCTTATCATCTAAAATTTTAGAAAGGATTAGGGTTAGATCCATATATATAAACACATTCATTTTATCATTTATAAGAGAAGAGAAAAATAAAAGATATATATTGTGCATCTACTTATCCACCATTCTACTTGAGGATCATAACTTAGGGTTTTATATTTTTTCTAGATATATAGATATTATCTTATAGATAATTATTTTGTATGCATTTATAGGTTGTGTAGCGTAGAGTTGATTTATGCTTGTCATCTTTACATACCATAACAAGCTCTTGCAAAATACATTGGCCAAGGGAGAGATTGAGGCTTGACAGGTTCATCTTCAAAGGTAACTATTCCTAAATTTATTATTCATTTGTAAGAGTAGATATATTTGCATTTGTACTTCTCTCCCATGCATTAGTATTTTAGATATATTGATGTGCATATTTATCTTATATGCATGCTTAATTTTAATGTATATTGCCTCCACTTTGTGCCATAAGTTTTGGTGAGAACTAGATTATAATTTTACTTTATTTGTTATTAGTTTAGTGAATATGAAAACATAGGACCTTGTTAGGGTTATTGCAATTTTTTTATTGACTCAAGGCTTTGGATCCATCCCTAGTGAATTTATTATGGTAAGATATCCATTGGCTAGGTCTAGTGGATTCATCTTGGTCATGACCTTGAATATATAATGTGTTGATAATTGAAAGTGTAAGTAGGATCTATCTTCTCTAAAATAAGATTGATTTATAGATCAGTTACATTTCCATTTATATACAAACTACACTTAGTTTAGGAAGCTAAGAGTAGTTATAAGGGGCTTATTAGACATACCAAAAGTAGAGACCAATTTTTTTTACGTATGCTACAAACTTGTTTTGAGGTGGGATCTCCTATGACTCTAAGATTATTAAAAAATGAAACACACAAGAAACCTAGGGTTGGCCTACCTAAGAAGTTTCTACAAGTGAAGTATATGTTGAGGTTGATGATGTAGTAGTAATAGGGACACCTTTTAGTAGTAATCAAGAGAGCTTCCTTGTAGGCTTTGGAACAATCCCTAGTGAATTTATTATGGTAAGATATCCCTTGGCTAGGTTTAGTGGATCCATCTTGGTCATGACTAAGAATATAAAATGCGTCAATAATCAAAAGTGTAAGTAGGATTTATCTTCTCTAAAAAAGGATTGATTTATAGACCAATTGCATTTCCATTTGAATACAAATTGCACTTAGTCTAAGAAGTTAGGACTAACTACAAGGGGCTTATTGGACATACCAAAAGTAGGGACCAAAACCTTTTGGTATTATATAAAATTATTTTTAGATGGGCTCTCCTATGACTCTAATATTCTAAAAAATGAAACACACAAGTAACCTAGGGTTGGCCTACATAAGAAGTTTCTACAAGTGAAGTAGATGTTGAGGTTGATGATGTAGTAGTAATAGGGACACCTTTTAATAGTAATCATGAAAGCCTCCTTGCTATTGTTAAGACCTCAAAAGTAGGCTATTAGGGAGAGACTTTTTTTTGTGGGGGAGGTGGGCTCTCTTCTAATATTGGCTCAAATTATGATTGTGCATTATAATGACATGATAATTCGATATTTACAATCACCTCCACATTATTGGAAAGGTTTAAGTGGATCACATAATTT
Source organism: Torreya grandis (assembly GCA_037957365.1). NCBI lineage: Eukaryota > Viridiplantae > Streptophyta > Pinopsida > Cupressales > Taxaceae > Torreya > Torreya grandis. The sequence continues at coordinate 1,493,700 of JARHVA010002168.1, read as the reverse complement.
GTGTGGATCTCATGGTGGTACATAGTATTGATTTATTCCTAATACTTATCCACATAGGCATGCTAATGTTCTAAGAATCCCATTATCTACCATCATCCTTAGGGAGTTTGAATGAGTCCCTATGGATGGTCATATCTTATATCACAATAAAATTATTATACTCATGTTGAAAAAAATCATAAAGAATGATAAGTAAGCCTTATTCCTTTTGGTAAGGTAGAGACCTATAATGTGTTTAAATAGCTACCAAGTGATTTTATGCTTAGTGAGGTAGTCTATAACCATCTATGGAAACTGAAGAGGAACCCTTAGATGTATTCCACACTAATCACAATATGGTCTCAATAATACTAATAGGTGTTAAAGGGAAGAATTGAGCCTTACATCTCCTAAAAAATTATTTATCCTAGTGCTCAAGGATCTCATAGATATTATGGGTTCTCAACCATCATGTGGTGACCTATGCATCATACATGATATCAAAGTCTATGATATTTTAATATTTTTTGAATTTGGTCCCATATATGTCTATAATTTTTAATACTAAAATTGATGAATACACAATGTCCTTACTGTACATAGAGATACTTCAATAATTATAACAAGATATTTAGGATAATTGAAGATATGTAGAATCCTAGTAGTGATGATTACCTTGAAGATGATGATGTGGATCTGATGATCTCATATCAATTAGAGCCTTAGGGATAAATAAATTTTATTCCAAGATATAAATCTTCTCATGTAGTGATATCTTTGTAAACTTCATGAGAAGATTTATATCTTGGAATAAAATTTATTTATCCCTAAGGCTCTAATTGATATGAGATCATCAGCTCCACATCATCATCTTCAAGGTAATCATCACTACTAGGATTCTACATATCTTCAATTATCCTAAATATCTTGTTATAATTATTGAATCTTGTAACACCCTACAAGAATGTCGTATCTTGTAATTCTTTTTCTAGTTTTGGATTTGAAATTTTGGAAACTATTTCTAAATTGATTATCTTATTTATGGATTTATCAAGGATGTACTTTATGATTTTAAGGGAATTCAAGGTAGAGGTTTATCAATAGTTTGAATTCACAAAAGATAGATAATGGTGAGCTTAATTTAGATGGGACCTTATAAAGTTTTGTGATATTCTCTATTGTAATGGTTTTGAAGGCTCACATCATGTGAATTAAACTATGGGTTAATTAGATCAATCCTTATTTAATTATTTTTGGATTAAATATAATTATTGAAAATAAGCTTAATTCAAATAATGAATAACCTAAGTGAGATAATAGATTCAAAGAGTGTGGTGGGCACACACCCATATTTTTCACTCATGGAATCTGATATGTGTCTATATTATCCACAAGTTATTTGTCTATTTTTGTGCTCAATAGGTACTATTATGACTTGGTGTGATGTGGAACTTAAATTAATATCTCTTCCTATGTATATGGTTGATTGAGTGTACATAAGTACACATGTAGGTTTTTTACTAGATTGATTCTCCTAATATGTACCATTCTCTAAATCATTGAGCTATTCTAGGACCTATTTTTCCACTTGGATGTATGAGAGTTCACATGGGATTATCCCATTATATTATACCTTATATTTATCTAATAGCTATGACACCTCTTATAATTATCGGTGAACAAAATTGAAAAATAAGATATCCCATTAGATTAGGCCTCCTATGGCTCCAACAAATTTGGTAGTTCTAACACCTCTGACACATCCAAGTTTACATAAGCATATGTAACACTCTTCTATTGGATTGGGAATCCTAAGCCTCTAGGTTTATGTAAGTACACATGGTGCTCTCCCATTAGATATATCCTCTTAGGGCTATGATAACTCTATCTCCTTTAACACATTTGAAAACTCTTGGTGCACATAGGTACACATGGTGTTGTCCCCTTATATCAAGCCTCTTAGGAATTTGATATCTCTAACACCTTCAATACCTAAAGAACGTTAAAAAAAGAATAAATAATTTTAAAAATTCCTTGTAAGCAATGGTAGGCTTAACTATCATAAAAGAGGCTCTAAGAGCTATCATAAGGACTCTAGGACTAAGGTTTTAAGACCGAGACTTTGGGAGATGTTTATTTTAAATATTTCCTATAGGGAATAGTCACTTATCAAAAAATATAAGCATGGGAAAAAATTCAAAATTATAATGGGACTAATCCTTTTAAAATAATAGCCTATGGAAGATCATCAACATAAAAAATTATTTATTATTATAATTTTAGAAAATATGAATCAATGGGAGTTTAACAAGTGCCTAATATTTTGGAAATGAGAAGCATTAGACTACTCAATAGAGGGCCAACAATTTTTGAATTTTTACATATTATAAATTTCCTACTTTCCTTTGATAAAATGGACATGTTTATTACAATAAATGGTGACTATGTGGGGAAAAAATTGTCCAATGTTTGTAACCTAGATTATCAACCTCCATTACTAAATGAGTGGATAGGTAGTTTCTTTTTTTTCAAAAGAACAAGAGGATAAAGGATCACTTAATTCTACTTCAACAAAAAAACATATTGAGATCTAAATTATTCAAGATGTTATCTTGTGTGAAGAGTGATTCATTCCTTTGGTCTTCCTTTAAATTTAAAATCAAGCTTAGAGGTGGCTTATGTGTGCATAACTCCTGAAAGGTACTTATTCTTTTGCATAGATTAGCTGAAGAAGGGATGGATAAGACATTACTTTTTTTCCATCCAAGTATAAATAAACTTGATAGATATACCTTTGGTTCCACTATAGGATTTTCTCCATTTTCAACTAGGCCAAAATCATGTGATGGAGGTTGCCCAAATTGCCCTTTCTTAAAAAGAGACTTTGAGATTTTTTTGAGATTTTAAAAATCCTTAAGTTATGATTTTTATTTATGATCTATGTGGGTTGGGAAAAAATTTAGCCAAGGTGAAGGGTTGATTCAATGAAATCTTAGTGCTAATAGGATTCTTCACTTCAATGAATTATAGTTGACTTTTTGATGCTATTAAATGCAGTGATGATCTCTTGTCTAAATTAAACTTTTATCAATTCATCTACTATGTTTTGAATCAATGATTTCTTTCCTAGTAGGAACTAAAAAATCAGCTTCCTATTTTAACATATTTTTTCAATAATGAAAGCCCTCTTTCTATTTCTTACTTCTTAGATTATGTCTTCAATTATTTTCTAACATTCAGTGGGATCAAGCTATGAATATGGGGACTAATTCTTAGCATCAAAATTATATTTAAAATGCCTACTTTTTATTTTATTTGGACCAAAATAATAATTTTGGGGTTTTAGAAGAAATATATGTGGGGATAATGTATAAGGGAAAGCATAAGAAGAACAATGGAAAAAATGAAGTAACAAAGCAAGAATCAATATAAAATAGACAAAAAACTAATCTAAAACCACTCTACCCCTAAACTATATTTACAACATCAATTAATTCTTCTAGGAGGATTACTCTAATATAATTATGAATGGTGTAGTTGATAAATAGTGGTTCAATAACTATCCATTCACAAGTAAAAATAGATCGTTTCCTTAGGCATATTTTAGCCTAAAACAATTTTCCCCCAAAAACTCAAAAATATGATATGGGATAATCAAGAAAGAGTCTAGAATGGATTTTAATTTTTTCATGATTTTTATCCCTTAATAATACTAGGTCTAATATTCTAAAGTATTTTACTTTTACCTTCTTGTCAAACCACCTCTTGATAGTATTTTGATGTCTATTAAAAATTTGTAAGGCTTATTCTCATGCATCGTCTATCTGAGAAATATAAAATAGTCTTATATTCACTTTCCCATCATCCTCCATGTATTATTAAATGAATTTGTATATGGGTAATCTAAGGGTTACTAGGAACATTAGATTTAGGTTATATATTAGTATGAAATTTGAAATTTTTAGGGCTTATTTATATTTTGTTTGATTATCTCAAAGTGCATACTTAAGAAAGTTGTGCCATCTCTATGTTACTTATTAGAAAACTTATTTATTACATCCATCAATTTTTCATTAGCTGAATCATCGAATCCATTTCCATATGAATAGTATTTCAATGACAACTTCATGGTGACATTATTATCATAAGCCTATTCACTGAGTTTAATTGATTGGAAGGCATGATAATTATCAAAAACTACTGATATTAGTGTGCCAAACAATGTGGTTATATTATCTTCAAGGAACTTAATCACTTCCTTAGTTATGATATCCATAATGGCTACTTCCTCCATCCATATTGTATAATAATCAATTACTATGAGTATAAACTTGTGTCTAGCTAATGAATTTGGGTTGATGACCCCTATGAATTCAAGTCCCCATTAAGTGAAAGGATTATCTTCTATTATAAGTTGGAGTGGGATCAATACATGTATTTCCTTCTTGGTGAAGATATGGAATGAGTGGTAGGTGCAGATATGTATGTGTGTATATTTGATTGTGGTGGGCTAATAATACCTAGATTACATATTTTTAGGGGTTGTTATTGTCCACAAGGGATGTCCACTAGCCAAATTTTCATGAAAGTTGGTCTTGACCTCTTTTTATTACTCTTTTGATAGACACCTAAGGTATTTGCCTTCATATTTATTTTAGTAGAGTAATCCTTTATTCAACATATAATGAGATACCTTTAATTTAAAAGCTATTTTATATGTTTTTTCAATCCCAAAAGAGGTTTCTCATAGATAAGATAGTGGATAATTTGGACATACCAATCCTAATTAGCCATTTATTATTGATCCAATATCACATGATAATTCTTGGGTAGATTTTGCTGATCAATTGAGTGAGGCATTGACCTCTTACCATTTTAGTATTTTTTATCTCTAGATAATATTCATGTATCCTAGCCACATATCAAACTTTTCACTCTCCAAATTCATTATGTTCCAACATGAGATTTATGGTTGGGTCTAAGATAATGTCATGCACCTTGTTCTTGAGGATATAGTTTCAAATTCTTAACAATTTTGACCAAAGTATAAACATGTTTGTCCAAGATGGGATAATTCAATTCTACATTTTTCACATTCATTCTCATAAATGAGATGTTATTATTTATCAATTATTTGAGTGTGTAAAAAATGTATGATAAGATGAGAGGTGAAGGAATAGAGGTGAAAGTTCTTGATATATTCTAGACTGGTTAAGGTTTGCACCTGCATGATAATTTTTTTAATGTCTTATAAGGCTTGTTTGGCTAAAGGAGTCCACTCCATTTTATATTCCTATTTCAGCATAAAATGAAAGGGATTAAAAATCCCATAAAAACTAGATATAAACTTGAATAAAAAGTTAATTTTACAAATAATGATTTCAATTATTTCTTAATGTTAGAAAGAGGTATTTTAGATATTGTATTAACACATTCAAGATCAATATATACCTTATTTGGTGATGATATGACCAAGTATATACCTTTTGTGATTATAAATATGCTTTCCTTTAGGTTAAGCTAAATATGATACCTTTTGTACCTTTCAATTATCCTTTGCAAGTGATGAACGTGATCAGACCTACATTTTGAGAACATAACTAGTTCATCCATATATTATTATATAATTACCAATTAATTATTTAAATGTGATATCCTTGGATCTTTGGAAGGTGGTCCCAACATTTATAATTCCAAATGGCATCATATTATAAGTGAAGGTACCCCACTTGGTAATGAAGGAAGTCTTGAATCTATCCTTTAGGTTTACCAAGACCTAGTTATACCCTAAGAATCCATCCAAGAAGGACATCATATGAGATAGACTCACCTCTAAATAACTTCATCTAAAAGGTGGAAAGGATAATTTTATCTAAGGCCTAATTTAAGTTCCTAAAACCTACACATAGTATGATTTCCCAATTCTTCTTTTGAACAAGCACTAAGTTAGCCACCCAATATAGTGGTAGATTAGGAAAGTAATCCTAACTAAGGTTATCTTGTAAACCTCTCTATGAATGAAGGTCTCTAAAATTGAGTTCACATGTCATTGTCTCTACCTAAATAGACTTTTCCATTGCTTATGAGGGATGGCATGCATTATCATACTAGGATAAAAAACCTTGATGTTTTTTTATTTCTATGAAATTATGTCTTTGTATCACATGAGCAATCTATTAAGTTTTATTTTAGTCAGAGTACAATCATGACTAATGTGGACATATATGGGTTGATAAATTGATCCCAAGTTGATAGTGAGTATTTTTGGTCAACATAAGCTAGTATTTAAGGTATGTGTGTTGATTTTTTTAGATACAACACTCTTTCTAATGAGATCATACCTTTATATATGGTTTTTATCTTAAGTTCATAATATCATATTTGTCATAGTCCTCACTAAGTGGATTATATTTATCCTTATCATTTATGATCTATACACTAAATAATCTATAGCTATTTTACAATTATAATATGTGATGATGATCATAAAAAATATAAATTTTATTAATTTTGTTTGGGATTGAATGGCATACTATGAGCTCTATAAAAATTATTAAATCCCTGAGTCATCTAAAGGACTTAAATTCATAGATGAAGTCGATAGGGAGTCTGTAACCTAATTTTATTCTCTAAGAATAGGTATGATGTTGAATGCATCAAATACTTCTATCAATTCCCATGATTTATGTTTATGTTTCCTCAAGTAAGAAAAATTACACTAAAATTTTCTCCTAACCTAATTGAATATTAATTTATAATCCCTAAATAATTTTAACTCTTTAAATTTATGTTTTAGGGCTAGTTACATACATAAAATCAAGGAATCATATTAAATAAGTTTATTTGTGTAAAGGAAATTTAACCTATAAGAGTCCAAATGATGTTTTTATTTAAGTAAACTAATATAGTCCAAGATATATAATATTTTTTTAATGGACTCCATCGAAGTACATGTACCATAATCCTAATGATTTAGGACTCATCATATACACCTTTTTTTTCTATAGATATGGTGTAAATGTTGATGTTAGAAGATACTATGTTTATATTATCATTAACAAAATTGTACTATGTAATAATATATTTCATCCTAGGTTCACTATCAACATGAATTTGTTTGGTGATGCTCGTCCAAGGTAACCACATATGAGCTAAGTCTATGGCCATATAATGATGTAGAGCATCACAAAGTGAAAATTCATATAAGTGTGTTTAAGAGTTCATTATGACCCTTTTCAGTTATATTTAAGTAGTATAGGTATTATATGGTCCTAATGGATGTCTTAGAGTCATTGATAATTTTTGAGAGTTCATGAATTTATGGACTAAGCTTTGTGAGCTATTTTGAGTCTTATTGGAAATGTAAATGTTGATAAATATTTTTAAATGGTCCAAAAGGTCATAAAATGTGTGAAATAAGTATTTAATCATGAAATATAGGAACAATAAAAGATAATCCAAGAAAATAATAAAGTGTAACTTCTACTCTACGTGAGGTTGGCAAGAAATGAGTGGTTGTTTCCATGTTGTCATGTAAAAGAGATTGTAAATGAATTTAATAAATGGTATAGAGTGTGGTATAATTTGATATGAGAGTATAAATATGTGGTAGATATATTTTTAGTAAAATAAACAAAACCTCTACCTAAATTATGTTTATGACTATTTTGTATGCAAGGGAATCTATTAATAAAGGAAGGTTATGAAGGTATTTATGTGATTTCATGAGACTAATGGAATTTAATACATATTATATTATTGTTTCATATATACAAAGTGTATTCACATAATTATTTTATTGATAAGGTGGTTAAATTTACAACATATTCCATTGGAGAGTAATTTTGTGGTATTACAATCAAGAAGATCAAGTAATAGAGGTATGTTTATGATTGTTGTTCAATAGTTATTTTATAGTTTGATTATAAAAAATAATATATAGTTTTAATATATAATAATAAGTCATTTTATTACTCATACATCCTTTATAATTAAAATTTATAGAGGTAAACCTTCACACATAGTCCTTTAGTGTACTCAAAATTTTGTCAAAGTGCTTGTTGGGAGCTTATTAGGGTTGTTCATGCATAAAAAATATTATAAAATGTTCATAAAAGTGTTTAAAACCATAAATTGGCATCATACCCCTTTTTATTTTCAAAAATCCATTTATAAGTGGAATATTCTAATGAGGCCTTCACACACAATCATATTTTACACTCAAAACTTTGAAAATTTGCTTGTTGGGAATGTTTTGTGCTTATAATTGAAAATATAGCCATTGGATAAGGTAAATTAGGTTATGGAATATGTTTCATAGATCTTATATTTCATTTAACTATAATAACACTCAAAATAACACTTTTTCTATGCTTTTGGCTATGTGCAGGCCTAAACATTAGACCTAGGGTTTTAATATATAATCTTGTATAAATTTTTTTCCATCTAGCCAAAATTTATAAAAAATTAGAATATTATGTTTTTTTAGGATTTAAATAGGACTTTTGAATTTTAAATTTAGTATAGTACCATACAATATGGTCTCCAAGATTGTGGGAGTAAACTAGGCCTAAAGAGACCTAATTAACAAGAGGGTGTGAAATAAAGTGTACATCCATTAAGATTTAAGTATTAAAACTTTATATGAAGCTAAATGATAATAATGGGTGTCCAAAAAATTCCTTAGTCTCAATTATAAAATTTGTCCTAAAATAATGCTACAAGGAAAGAGGCCTAAAGAAGGAAAGTAAAGACTGGTTAAAAGTGCAAACTTGTGGATTGAGTATTATGTTTGGATATGTATGGGAGTTTTAATATGTAGGCGAAAGGACATATGAGACCCAATTGAGAATAGAATAATATTAAAATCATTAATTAATCTTTAGGCTTATGAAGCTATATGATAGTTGTAATCACCTAAAAGTGGTAATTAAATGCTAATAGTGTTGCTTGAGTTAACTTATCTCTAGGCTAGCCATACACCTATCCTTGATTATTAAACTTAAATTTTTAGCTATTCAGTAGACCATAGTCACCTATATCTAGTCAAGACATAGTCCTCGAACTGTCATCCTAGATCCAATCTAACTTTTTTAATAGTCTGCCAAAAGGAAATTAGCACCACATTTGGGACTCTATAGCCACATGACGTAGTATCCACAACTGGTCACTATTGTCCTTAGCTCCAAATATTCCAAATGGATAGTTTTTCAAATGTGTGCCCCTATTAAGGTCATCTTAATCTCATTTTATTATCTTCACAAGCAATATAATCCTATAAATACAAGTCTAATCTAACTTTATTCAATAAATGGAAAATAGATGTAAAAGATATTAAAATAAAAGACAAAGTTGTGAAAAATCAAGGTAGTTGATCCTTATTCTTCCCTATTTTATGAATACTACCATATACAAAATCCCTAATCCTATTCTTTAAGAATTTAACATCTCAATCACATTCAAGGCATCTAAGGCCACTCTCATTCTAGCATTATCTTCCACATACGTTGAGCACTAGGTGGGATAACTACATCAAGGTTGATCCCTCTTCAAAGTATTGGTATGTACGTAAATCTCTACATAATGGTGTTTTGAGGATATCTAGTCCATCCTAATAACACATACAAAGTTATTACTCATTCCATACTTGTAAGGATATTAGGGTTTACACATCAAATTAAGTTTTCTAGGTACAACATAGAGATCTAGGTTTCAATCACAAGAAATATAACATACAGTCATAAGTGTAGGTGGTCCCCATAAATAGGAATATTCATATAAAGGGTACATTAATGACATATTGGGGACACTATAAACATATGGTGATACTATCCATATTGGTCACTACTATCCAGTGAGAAGATGAATAATAAAATCATGTTGATGACATAAACTATTGCTTGGATCTTAAATTTTACAACCTAGATCATCTGTGATAGTTAGTTTTTCAAATAAGTCTCTATTTATCCCTATTTATTGTTATTATTATATAGTCAAACAAGGTCAAAGGTCATAATAAATTAGTACTTAATTATTGCATATTTATTTGACTGATTTAGGCATCTCAAATCCTTTAATAAAACACAGGATTTTCATAGTAAAACCCTAAAAGTTTAAATCATTTAGTGAGCTTGACTTACTTAGAATATTTTTTCAAACCTTATATTTCATTAATCCAATTTTTTTTGTAATAAATTAGGGTTGAATCTTCTAATTTTATGAATTTTTAGACAACCTAGTTAATTAAATCAATTTCATAGTATGGTTTAAATTTATTTGAATATAATTTTACTCTTTCCAAAATAACTTTAGTTTAAAAAAACCCTAACACTAGACACATGTAGGGTTTGTATAATTTTCTATTTATACTCAAATTTTATTTCTAAAACTCATATTTTAGATCCATATATTTTTTAATTCAAATAATTTTGATCATAACGACATAAGAAATCAATCACTTTTTGTTTCAAAATCTAATACTTTCATTTACATGTTTGTTCCCTTTAATTTGGAATGAACTCACAAAAGAAATTAAAACATGTATAGATGATGCTTTAATCAATTTAAGTATATGTTGTATCTCATATCATTTTATCTCTCTCTCTTATGTGTAATTTCATTAAAAATCAAACCCATACACACATAGAGGATCTAGAACATAATATAACAACTATGTTTCAAGTTTCAATGCCATATCTTATGTAGGGGAAAGAATCTCCTTATCCTTCTCATCTCCATGAGGGTGATAGATACTTTCCCTCTGACTAGGTCCATGATATCATTCCTCCATGAGATGAAGTATACTATACCAATGTCACTATTCCCCATACTTATCCTATTCACACCTCTTCCCTACAGGATGTGTGCCTATATGTTCAATCAGAAATAACTAAGCTTTGTACTTATGAGACTCTATGTGATCAAATTATCATTATGAGTAGGATAATTACAGGTTTACAAAATCAAAATCAGCTATTAGATGAAAATATTATAACATTGTAAAAATAATTTTCAAGATAAAGGCCTCTAGGGCACAATAGTGTAAATCATGTTTATACATCTTCAACTAGTCAATTTGTGGCAAACAATGTTATATATTAGAACATGAAATCACAAAATAGTACATTTATAACTAGTGATTTACAAATAATTCAAAGGTTTAATAAGATTTCAAGTGAGACACTAAGGGAAATGATTAAATCTACATTGTTTAACCTACCTCCTCTACACCTAACAAGGAGATCCAGATATTTTTGTGCATATCATAGAATACATGGGCACCACACCAATTCATATTTAGAATTGAAAAGTAAAATACAACATATCATGAATACATATAACTCACACAATGACACTCTATCCAAAAAACATAAATTAACACATCTACCAATTCAAAAAGGTCCAAATTCAAAAATAGTAAAAAAATAGTTACCAAAGCATAACTTAAAATAACAAAAGATTCAAAAATCACAATAAAAGCTAGAAACAATATAATAAGAATAGATAAATCAAGAAAATCTACCTATCTAAAAGAAGTCTCAACATTTAATATGGTATAGTTTTGGTCACAAGTATCTACAATAATTTGACTAAAAAGGTCAAGGTTTGGGAAAATAGGCCCAAACCAGTTGATAACATTGGTTAATAAGGTTTGGGATTTATTAAACATCTTAAGGCACATCAGTCATAGATACAGTTTATCAAGTAAAAACATCTAGATATATAGGAAATCGTAAATAAAGAGCAAGATCTTAAGTTATATAGTCAAAATCATGCTAAAAAACCAACGTTATCAAAAAAAAAATTCTATCAAAAGAGCTTCCACAACACTTTATGTCTACAATAAACACACTTTCAAAAGGAAAAATCACAATCAATCTTCCAAAGCACAACTCAAAAGGTCAACTCCAGAGTATGATGAAATTCCCTCTAACACACTAGTTTATTATGATTCTAATGTGGAATAATATTATGATTCTAATGATGAATAATACTCATATTACCACTGTAACAACATTCAAATACAATAAAGTAATCACACTACACAAGTGATTAATATTCCTATGTTTTACATAGGCCATAATGATAGTGAGTCTCCCATGAGACTCATCGATTACTATGGTTATTACCTTTGTAGATACTTCCTTCTCTCTCTCACTCCTTGTACATAGTTATTTTCATTTGATTGTACATATATTATATTTAGAAAACACAAAACAATATAACATTTTAAAATAAGAAAGCATTCAAATATTTCAGCATTGTTATGTTTACATTTATACTACTTTCTAGATATTGCATATTGATATCTATCTTATTATAGTCAATTTTATCATACACATATGCTTCACTTATTTGTGTCAAGTGTTTATAGATTCCAAATAGGAATCCAATCTAGTACATTGAATGAAACCAGTTATAATCTACCCATTGTGGGTATTTACATTGATCCAAGTTTGTACATTTGATACATCTACCCATTTTGGGGCATCTCATATATAATTTCTACTACCAAGTTTTATATTTACATAATATACATTCCATTTTATGCATTGATTTATCTTCTTATTGATCATTATTATTCATCACCTAGATTTTGATGACCATCACTAGTTATACTCAGTATATATATGTATCCTCACATCTACATAGATTTGTACTACATAGTTATACATTATTTCATTTATATATCCTAGATTAGATTTGATTGTGTTCTTATGCTTCTTCCATATTCAAGGTCGTTTGAATATGTCATTTTTATTTAGCTTCTATGCCACTTCTCTATTTTAATGCCTTGGATAGGTATCCATGTCCCTTGTGTGTGCTCTTTCATGCTTCTATATATGGATATTTAAACATGTCCTTATATATGGATCTACATTAATTTTTTTACTATTTGTGTATGTGGACATTTAAACATGTCTTTGTATGTCTTCATTCTCAGATTTAGTGACATGTGCCCATGTCCCTTGTATTATGGTCCTTTGGCCTACCTTTTATGTGCTTCATTTTATTGTATATTTGGTTAATTATATTCTTCTATACCATGACACTTGTATTTGATTATTACACACACACACACACACACACACACACACACACACACACACACACACACACACACACACACAAGTTTTTGATGCCATGAGGGACCTCATGCATCTACCTTTCCTACTTGGGATCCTTGATAGACATCATGCCCCATCCCCCAAGGTAGTTAATCAAATTTACTATTGTTTCACATTGCTTACATCTATCTTAACACCCTTGTATAATGCTAGATTACAAAATGTATCTTACATTTCTTACTTATGCTCAAATACATTTACATTATAATGTTATAGTTTACATTATATTGGAATATCATGCACATACTCTAACTAACACATATATTAGAGTTACTTATTTAGAGGGTAGTTCTTCCATAGATTTCATAGATACCCCAAAAATAAGGGGCATTCATAGGAGTTTTTCAAAAAGATCAAGATCCTACATTGATTTTAAAAGATACATTTTAGTACGTAGACTTAGTTTTATATATTAGACTTAAGGTCAGTTCAGATCACATAGAAATTAGACTAGGCAAAAATTAGCACCCATATTGGGACCCTAGTTCCATAGGGAGATACTATCCACTAATGTAACTACTGTCTAGTAACCCCAACTTCAATATAGTCTAGATCATTAAAACTAGTTTACCAAGTATAATAACAATTTACACATATATAATCATAGGTTTAGTAGTTATGTTTAGATTTAGGTCAGATACATTAATTTTAGCTCAGATTCATACTAGTTTCTCATATTTAGGGGCATAATGTGTAGCATGATAATTCATACATTCAGATCAGTTGTATAGATTTAGCTATTACATACTTTATTTATATTTAGTATATTTAGACACTAGATTGGGGGCATATACATGACACATAGTTCCCATATACTCAACTTTAGATAAGTTGATCAGATGGAATGGAAGAATGCATGTCATTATCTACATTTTATGCACTTTTTATGACATTAAAATTTTTCACCAAATTAATGCATTACTCCATTTATAGTGTTTGAAATTCTTGATTTCTTTGAGCTTATTAATATACCTAAGTGGTTGTGAAGCTAAATACATAGTTATATTTAATCAATTAGATACTTTAAATACATTATGTAGTATACTTAAAAATTCATGTACATCACATAGGTGGGCAATGATGGATTCATAGCCTACTTGAGTTCTTGATCCACCTATATGATAGGGTTCAACATACTTATAGTATTATCCAAGCTATTCAGAGAGATCAAGATCCACCAAGTAGGGGTGGGCAATGATGGAGTCAAAAATAGATTGAGTTCTTCAACCACCCATATGAGGATTAATCAAGCCATTATCTCAATTCAAGTTATTCAATGACATGTGATAACTATGCACATTAACACACACATGTTGTCACTAGGTTCATGCATTAGTTCATGTACCCAACAAGGTGTATTTGTTCATTTCCTCTCTCTTTACTCAAATTCACTCACTTATTTCCTTTTAACATAGTCTTTTGATTTTGATTCTCTTAAGTAAGGATTATTTTTTGCATGTTTCATTATAGGACATTGTTTTGGATCATGTTCCACATATGCTGACCCAAATTCAAATATTCAAACTCAACTATATGGGATTCACTTCTAAGGTAAGTATAAGTATGATTATTTTTCCTTTATACTAGTCATTTTGATTTAATAAATTACTATCATAAAGGGGGGAAAATGTAATCACATAAAAGTGGCAATTGGATGTTAAGAGTGTCACTTGAGTTAACATATCCCTAGGCTATCGATAGACCTATCATTGAGCTTTAGACTTACATTTTCAATCATTCAACAAACCATAGTCATCTATAGCTAGTCAAAACATAGTCCTATAACTATCATCCTAGATCCCAATCCAAATTTCTCAATAGTCTGATAAAAGGACATTAACAACACATTTGGGACACCACAACCACATGGGGCTAGTGTCCCCAACTAGATGTTACTATATTTAGCCCCAAATATTCCCAATAGATAGTTTTTCAAATGTGTGCCCCTCCTCAATTTGTCTTAATCTCAATTTATTATCTACACAAGCAATAGAACCTTATAAATACAAGTATAATCCACCTCTATTCACTAGATGTAATATGAAAAAAATATTCAAACAAAAGACAAACTTGTGAAAAATTAAGGTATTTGATCCTTGTTCAAGCATTTAAAATATCAAAAACGTTTAAGGCACCAAGGAAACTCTTATTATATCATTCACTTGCACATACAATAAGCATTAGATAAGAGAATTACACTAGGATTGTTCCCTCTTCAGAGTAATGGTATGTAGGTAACTCTCTACATAGTGGAGTTTTGAGGATATCCAGTCTATCCTACTAATGCATAAAAATATTTCCCATGCCATAATTTTAAGGAGATCAGAGTTTGGACATCAAATCAAGTTTTATAGGTACAACATAGAGATCTAGGTTTTAGTCATGCATAAATAAAACATATAGACACATGCACAAATGATCCACTAAAATAGGAATAGTCCCATAAATGGGACATTATCACCATATTAAAGAAACTACACATAGATGGTGTTATTATCCATATTGGGCACTACTATCTAATGAGCATATTAATAATAAAATCATGTTGATGACACAAACTACTACCTAGATCTCAAATATCAAAACCCAGATCATCCATGATACTCAATTTTTATATAGGTCTCTATTTATCCCTATTAATTACTATTATTAGAATGTCAAATAAGTCAAATGTCATAAAAATAAGTAATTAATTATTGAATATTTATTTAATGTATTTAAACATCTTAGCCCCTTTAATAAAACATATAATTTTATAGTAAAATAGTTAAAGGTTAAATCAAGAGTGAACAAGCTCAAATGATGAAAGAGAGTGAATTTATGGAAGGTGGTATATAAGATTGAGTGTGATTTACTAATAAGGATGAGAGGGAAGATGAATATTATGAAGGATATGTTATAATACAAAGGATGACTAGATGCATGCAAAGAGGCTTAAAGGCCTAGCCAAAGCAAGATTGATCAAGAGTTATCAAGAAACAAGCTAAGCACCTACATCAAAAAATAAAATTAGAGTTCATTAAAGGCAAATGAGAATAAATAAAAGCTATGGTATTGAATATGGAGTTTTTAGTCATCAATATCTACACCATATACCCATTCAATGTCTTGAACCAATATCTATTGAGAAGCATCTTATAGGCTTCCATGATCTCTACCACTTTAATGTTCATTTTAATATTGGACTATGGGTTCATATTCTAATTGCATGTACACATTCAATAGGTCACATACCACCTTAACCTTATTTTTTTTCTATAAAGACTACTTTTTTTTCTAACTCAATAGGTATTATCCCTAAATTTTGACAAATTATAGTAGGAATGACATTTATCAAGGCCCTTGAGTTAACTACATAGTCATACAATTTTTTTCCAAACAATCAGATGGTGAGGAGGAATGGAGGGACCTAAATATTATTATTATGTATGAGAACACTAATGAGAAAAATCTTAGGATTGGATTGGTTTGGTTTATCTTTCAGGGAATTTAGTAGGATATCTCTCTACTCAATGATATAGTAAAGCTCATGCAACATGATGTTTCCTTGATCTTATTCATGTTCGATACTATGTTGTATCCTACCTTGATAGGAATAAGCTATACCTATTCAAGGGGCATGAGGTTATTAAATTTTTGATGTGGTAGATCATTCCTTACTCAAGGATTAGGATGGGTTGCATCATCATCATCATCATCATCATCATCATCATCATCATCACCATCATCATCATCATTATTATTATTATTATTATTATTATTATTATTATTATTATTATTATTATTATTATTATTATTATTATTATTATTATTATTATTATTATTATTATTATTATTATTATTAAGAGTGGATGTATAAAGAGGAAGTTATTATGTCTAACTCCTAAGGTCATAGTTATTTCATTGGTACTGATAGAAAGTTTTTACCTCATTGGTAGACTCTTTTGGTTCATTATCCTCTTGGATATGGAAATAAAGAGTTTATATTACTATAATAGTGCTTAAATATCTTGAGTAACTAATAACATCATACTATTTAATTTCATTTGGATGGTTTAGGACTATGTATTCTTCCATATATCTTTGAAATATTTCAAAATCACTACAAAAATAAATACAATTAATCTCCATGTGTTAGTTTAGGTTATGCACATGTCAGTAGTTTGGTATGGCTAACTCACAAATATTGATCTCTAAAAACTCATTAGTCAATTGCTTTGGTTAGTTATTAGAACATTTATAGGGGTAGTTTTATATATTATAAGTGAAATTTTAGTTGGAATTTTCACAACCACCAGTGTTTCCAGCCTATATTTTGAGGAGGCCCAAAAAGATAATATTGATATTTTGTACCATGCATTATATACAATCCAACTCATTTTAAGAATAATCTTGGGGTATGGTTTGACATTCTTTACTATGGGGATGAATGATTGTAAATAAACTTGAGTTGATGCATCACCATCAAATGGACTAAGGAAAGATAAATGTTGATTGGGTTTAGCATGTCTCAATAGGATCTTATTGGTCACTAACATAGGTTATGGCATTAGAGTAATCTGGTTAGCATCAAATATAGATTCAAGGTAGAAAATTTTGGAAGTATATTCAAGACAGACAGTGTTATTTGGCCTTAATAATTTAGATTCATATCTAATTTTGTGGATATAAAATATGTTAGAGGTAATTCCATGATGAGGGTATTTATACATAGTAAAATTATAGTACAAGTATCCATGACATCCTTTTATATTTATAGAGTTACTTGGGAATATACATATATACAACATAGTGGCCCTACTATACATATTTTAGAACTTGGTATTGAATGTGTTAATGGTCTCATTGGTTTGTCTTGTAATGATAGAAAACTACTGGTATATGATGATAGGATCAATGAATTATCTGAAATGAGCTAGAAATATATTAATAAATTCTTATCATCCTATGATGGATCTATCAAGTAGGTTAAATAACTAATCATAGGCACCATCCATCAAAATCAACATGAAGATCTTATTAGCCAAATTTTCATGTTCAATGTTAAGTAGCCAAATCATAGTATTATATGAAGTTACATGTTCTTAGGTAGTGCATCATCCACTGGGTGTGAATCATGGGAGGTACCTTTATGGCTTTCTCAGCATGTTAAGAATATCCCTAAAAATGTTGATAGTAGACCTATATAACCATACCATGGGTATATCCATAGGAATGGGTTTGTTTGGATTGGTCTGGTTATATGACCTAGATGGGGTAATTAGGGCTCTTGGTATTCCTATGATATACCTGGTATTTTTATGAAACTGCAGGGGTGAGATTAATAACCAATTTGGGATAAGCTTAGATCTAGTGATCTATGTAGGGGACTTCATGTTCTTTTTAGTTTAGATATTAGTCTAAGTATTTCATGTAGAGTGGATTCATGCTCTCCTTCTATCATATATATATATATATATATATATATATATATATATATATATATATATATATATTATACTTCTAATTGGTACCTAAAATTCACCTATATAATTAGGTGCATTGTGTGACCCTAGAAGAAACATAAGGGGCTTTCATCCTCTCATTTTAGGATTTTTTTATAATATTCCAAGGCATAATTTTCAAGTATTAGGGTCCATTAAATAACCTTCTTGAAATATATCTCCAAGAGATGAATTACTACCACTGAAGACTCAATTCATGTTTCCATTTATACAAGATTCTTTATACTTCCTAGTCTAATTTAATGGGTCTACCAATTAAATAATTTAGTTCAAAATTTATAAATAAAGTGGCCTGGTCAATGATATAAAATAAAAAAGCAAAAGAGGTGAGAGGGGTAAGGTAGGAAAGGAAGGTTTAAGGGCAAGAAATAGAATATTAATACTAACAACTCAAACATCTATCTAGTAACAATTTTACCACTTTATGTTGAATTTCACATTAGCTCAAACTTCAACCACACATGAAAGTAAGTCTAGGTAAAATCACATATGATGTGTTCTAATATATCTTTCTAAAAAAAATATAAAATATTTTTTCTAATCACACATAGGATAATAGTGACCTAAATGAAATGGAATGAGTAAATAAACTAATTAGAATAACTTTTTGCCCATCCTAACTATTATACATATTTCATAAAGACATAAGTTTGAGATTATAACATTAATATCATTCATTTTTCCATAATTAATTATAATTAATTATTAAGATAAAACCTATAAAGATAAAAAAACACAACCTAAATTAATATTTTAGTGTTTTACTAAAAAATTGTCAAACTTTAGAATGGTCTACAAAGCAACACATATAGAGATGAGATGGCATTTACCTCCTAATAATAATAAATCCCACTCTTTGTAATAATGTTTCAAAAATGTTACAAACCCAATAATTATCATGATATTGATAGAAAAGACAAAGAAGAGGCAAAAGATACCCAGACCCATGAAAACACATTCCCCATTAGGACCACAAGGATCATAAGTTTGACCTTGCTGGGGAACCACTCTCTAGATGCATCAAAGAATCTTGATGAGATACCAATGCTTGTGCCACTAAGTTAGCCTTCTGATCAAGAATTGGTAGATTGAAAAGTGGATCTCATAAGAACACCTCTACCTAAGTTAATATCATGTCATGAGTCTTTCGAGGGGTTTTTAGGGAGACCTTTACCTCATTCAACTAGTTGATTCTTATTGTTTATTGTGGAAAACTATGGGATGTCCCCATATCCATATTTGTTAGCCTTTTCCACCCTATTATTTATTTCAAATTTAAAGTGATCTAGGTGGACCCTAAATTCATCAAGGCTAACCATTATTCTATCTAGGTGAAATAGGAATATGATGTTGACTTCCTTGAAGTAGGAAAGGATTTGATCCTTTATTTTCTCCAAGGGCTTTATGGTGGTTTGTATATCCTCGATTAAATATCCTAGTATGGTCATCATGCTCCATATGAATGTTTGGTATAGGTCTAAGTTGATGAGAAGCATGAGTTTGATATCTAGGGACATCTCTTTATTGATGATTAGAACCATATTATTGAATTTGTTATCCACCTTGATAATCCCATCTAAACATAGTTTTGTTCTTTGTAAGAGTAAATTTATCTTAGAAAGAGCTCTAGTCACTTATTTAAGGGCTGAAAATAATTTCACAAGGTCATATTCAACCTGGTAAATAAAAATAATAGGGAATGATATTTTCACCTAGGACTCTAGGGTCCTGATTTGGTCCCTAAGCTCCTCCATTAGTTTCTTTATGAGATAGTTGGTAGTCTTGATTATAGATATGGGGTCCTCTGAAATATTTTATTCCCTTTTGGTAGTCCTATTCTTTATGAGAGTAAAGATATCATGTTTTTTTTCCAAATAATATGGTCACCATCATTAGTGAAGGTTTGAGTAAGTAATCTCTCCATTATGCTTGAGTCATGATCAAATTATAGTTAAATATTAGAGACACCTTAGTATACCATCTCAAGCCTTTGTACACCTGAATATTCCATGGGCCCCATCTAGCCTTAACCTACCATTTTTCTAAAGGTAGTGTAAGATAAGAGAGTCGGGGTGGTGGTAATTGAATTGGAAGGTAGAGGCATGGGTGGATGAAGAAATAATGAAGGTGTGGAATGGAATGGAATGGAAGATGGAGTGGGAAGCATGGTTCAAAATGAAAAAGTTAAGAAATGGGAGGCCTAAGGGAATAATTGAGACCTTAATTTGTCCTAAGTAAAAAAGACTTGGGGGTCAATTATGCTTGGGATCTATGTATTTAGTCTGAAAGTGGAAATTGGTTGATTAAATACAAGTCCTGAGGAATGTAGTGTGAGGGATAAAGAGGCCCATGATGGTGTTGTTGGTGAAACTATGGGATTCATGGGTGACCAAGGTGAAACTATACTTGGAATATGGATGCCTATCTAATTTGTACTTGGGGATCAAATGTGAACTATTGAACTTGAAGGGGCTATCCCAAATGGATCTTGTAGAGGCATTATGGTCAATATTATAATTTTTAAAGTGATGTAAGTTGTGTGAGAAGAGGATTATAGGATGTTCATAGTAATAAATGTTTTTGAGGAAATTATGGAATTAAGAGGGAATTTACCAACCTATAGGGCTAAAATATTAATAATTTATGGAGATGATTGAGCAAATGTAGCTAAAGTGGGCCAAAGCATGGTCACACTATAAACTAGGGGAGTCAGAAAGTTTGGAACACAAAATATTATAAAATCTAGTTGGATAATGTAAACTTGGGAACTTTTATGGGATGAAATAGGAGGATTAATAAGAAGGGGAGGATATAATTAGGTTGGTAGTATATGTGGCCAAAACTAATGGAGTAAAAGAAGTTAGGGTACTCTCCAAGGATGATATGAAACTAATTGAAATAGGGGTAGGTTACACTTGGGATAGGCAGCATGGATGGTTTTAAAAGGGATAATTATACATACCATAAGTAATGGTGGAGAAATTTAGGGATGCTATAGATTGGTCCTAAGATGGACTCTCTTATGACTCTAAACTTATTTAAAAATAAATTATATTAGTAGCCTGGGGTTGGCCTACACGGGAATTTACAGCAGGTGAAGTATACATCAAGGTTGATAGAGTAGTAAAAATGAGTATGCCTAGTAGTATTACCTAGGAGAACCTATTTATTACTATTGAGACCTTAACAATAGGCTATTAGGAGCTGATTATGGTGGGGTAGTATCTTTTTCATTGCTAACCTAGGTTGTACTTGTACCTTTTGGTGACATGCTAATTTTATCTTTACAATCACTTATACATATTCGGTAGGGTTGAGGTGGATCTCATCATTTGGGTAGATCTCATTGTTTTACATATTATTGAGCCACACCTAATACTTTTCCACATGGGTGTGTACCATGCCATGGGGATCCATTGTTTATCATCATCCTTGGGGAGGTTGAACAAGTCCATGTAGAGTGACATAACTTATAGCATAGGAAATGTCTTCTACTCATGGTGCCCAATAATCATGGGGTAAAATCGGTAATCATTATGCCTTATCATAAGACAAAGGACTATAATGTTATTAACTAGTTGCCAAGTGATTTCAAGAAAAAAAGGTAATCAGGGACAATGTAGTTAAAATGAAGAGGGTACCACTAGATGCATTTAACCTTGATCAAAGTATGGTCCTATTAGGACTAATATGTTTTGATTTAAATATTTGAGCCCTAAATCTCTTCCAAAATCCTAAGCATATACTTTTCATTGATGGTAAAGTATAGTTAGGACTATAAATGGTCAAATATTTATTAGATATGGTGCCTTTAGTGGTGAATGTAGATCTTAAATAATACTAAATGATCCACAAACCCTTTTGGAACCCATGGATGGGAACTTGTGCTTCATAAATCAAGGGTGGAATAGACCAAGGAAGATATCATGTAGAAGTTCCCCCATCCCACACCCTATTGACTTTTTACATGATGATTCCTTTGAGTGAAATAACCTTCATATTTTTAATGATGATGTTGAGTAGAGTGACCTGAATATTGTTGAAATGAATAATTTTTCTCACCCTATATCGATAATTGAGGAAAAACATGTTGGCCACACTCCATAAAATGTTTTTATGGTGTAGGAGTTAGGGTCCTCCTTATTCACATAGTGATCAAAGTCTTCAAGAAAATCCTTAAAGACCTCATATATATCATAGGTGACCAACCATCCTATGGTGACCTCTATGGAATATGTGATATCTAAGTCTAAGATAATGTAATAGTACTTGAAGGTAACCTTAGATATCTCCTCAATATTAAATCCTAAAATTAGGGAATACATGATGTCCTTACTAGACATGGAAGTACATAGTAAGTTTACAAAAGATCATTGTATGGTAATTGTTTTAGTGAATTTTCACTTATATTCTTTAGAATAAAGAGAGAAGAAACTTGAGAAGGGTATGGTTAGTAGAAATTGATATGTTGTGTGAACATTCATCTAGATGATTTTAGAGACTCGTCTTTGGCTTGAGAGGAATGACCTCCAGATAAGAAAGCACTAAAGAAATGGTTGATTAGTTATATATTAGGGTGGATTACCTATCAAGCTAGATACAAGAAGCATGAGCTTCCTTAGAGGTTGTTAATCCACACTCTTAAACAATCAAGTTCTAAAAATAAAAGATAAATTGCTTGCATAAATAATAGAAGACACTAAAATCAAATACAAGAAGTATTTGATAAATAAATAAGTGAATTTAACTAATTAGAGTAATAAATAAGTTGATATTAATGCTAAATGAATAAGGTGTGGTCTAAAAAATAGGATAAAGTTATACTTAGGTAGAGGGTTTAAAATTTGGATCTGATTGAGGTATGGTGGGTGAAAATAACTTATTATATTTGACATACAGTGACCATCAGTAGTTGGGAACCATCAGTGGTTATGGATAGACCATTAGGGCTAGGGTGACCATCAATAGTTATTATGGGTTTGATCTTTTTCAATAAGTTGGGTTGACAAGGTTGTAGAATGGAATTCTAGAAAGTGGGTTTGGGATATTGGTCATAAAATAGAAATAGTACAAACTACTTATTGAAAGCATATACTTAGCTTATTGATATAAATAAAGGTTAAAGTGTGACTAGGTTTACATGGTTTGGTAAAAATAAGGTTGGTAATAAAAGGACAAGTGATAAGTGGACCATGTGATAGTATGTGATAGTTGGTATACACTTGTAAATGTAAGTCTCCTAGACAAGTCGATGTCTTCATGGGTATCCAAGGTAGGAAGTACTCCCATGAAGACATAATTAGGTCAAGTGTGTGTAAAGTAATGAAAGTTCAAAATGTTAAACTTGGAAATTTATTTGATATATTCAAAAGGACCAATTCAAGGTCATCAAAAAACATGAAAAAATTTGGAAAACATGACCATGGTCAATGAGGTAATGTGGGTGGTTGTCCTAGAATGCTATCTCTAGTGGTTGGCACTTAAATGGGGTTTTATTCTTATTTTTTTGAGAATTTGGGGGTGGAAGAAAAAAACCTTAAGTTAATCAATAATTTATGGTCAAAGTCAACCATCAGTGATCACTTTGACCATCGATGGTAATACATCAACCCTAAAAGGGTGAAGACAAAAAACCAATAGGGGTTGTATTCTTTCATTATGAATTTGAAACCCTCGATGATTTCACTCTTTTGAGTTTGGTGATAAAAATGGTGATGGTTGAGGGTGATTAATTGAGTGGATTAATTTAAGGTTGATCGAGTGATTGAGGATGCAGAGGAGAAGAGGGAGAGTGCAAAGTCAAGCAATGTTTCCCAGGGTTCCTCCTTAATGGCAATTAAGGAATGAGGTAGGTATTATTTTGAATTGGTAGATTAGCTTCAATTTTGAAAATGAATGCTTAATTGAATTTATGGTTATTTTAGTTGGTTGTGTGTGGGTGTTGAGCTAGGGCTAGGTCTTAGGTAGTTATTTTTGTGTTTGGAGTTGAAATGGTAGGTTAGATACAAATTTATAGGGGTAAGGTAGATAAGGGAGGGTAAAGGTAGGTTTGGTAGGTTCTGTTTAGTTGTTGTGAGGTTTAGTAGGTAGATTGGGAGGGTAGGGTTTGATTTAATCATTGATAATAACTTTATAGTGACCATCATTAGTCATTTTTGGCCATCATTGATTACTAATAACCATCAATGGTTGATTATTAACCATCATTGATCGATACATGGCCATCGATAGGTTACTTTATAGTGATCATTGGTGGTCAAAACCTAACCATCAATGGTTGACTATAGGAATAGTTAACCATCGATGGTCGATGGATGTGCTTTTTAAGAGTGATGGTTGATAGGAAATAGTGTTTAAAGTGATTTTTGAAGGGTTAAGAGGTTAGGGTGAGGTCAAAGGGTTAGGTGAAGGTAATGTGTATGGATTTAATATGGTCAAATGATGGGGTAAAGTAATAGGTATAGGTCATATTAGGTAAATTTTTTGAGTTAGATAGATTAAAATAGGGGGTAAGTGCAAGTGGTAGAATTTGTAGTCAAAATATGTTAGTGAACTAAGGTTGTTACTATAAAACCTTACAAACATGGGAGTGGTTACAGATGAGGGATAGAGTGCCCTAGATATTGGATGAGATTTGACATAGGATGATTGATGATAATTAGAAGTACATGAAGGATGTGGGCCTCAGAGGTATGAGTTATTATTATCATATACCTCAATATGTAGTGATGTTAGTGGCACTCATCAAGAGATGGGATATTACCACTAACACCTTCTTTCCTCTTATATCTGACCTGGCTATTTTATCTAAAGATATATATAGGATAGTGTGGCTACCTATATAGGGTGTGTTGATCTACCACATTGAGAGTGATGAATGGGATAGGAAGATGGATCTCTTGTATGGAGATGACCTTGATTTTGTGAGGTGGCACTCAAGAGACTTCCATTACATGCCACTATACCAGAGGGATAGGGTTGTGTGGTGGATGTTCATGATGATGATAGTGGTAACATGTTATGCATTACCATATTATAATAGTGGGGGGTTCCCTTTATTTTTTTTTGGGGGTGCTCATGGAGATGTGGTTGGGTCACATAGTGTTTGTGTGGGAACCTATGCTATTAGTTTAGATTTATTGAGAGTTATGGGGATTATACACCCATAAGAGATACAATATTAGTGTTGGTTTTGCTCTCCATTACTAGGCCTATGAACACATATAAGTATTGAGACCTATAATCATGTCATAGGAGGGTTTTATATAGATGGATTATAGGGTTGGATACATGAGCTAGAGAGGCAACTATGTAATCTATGAATTAGGAGGAGGGGTACATGACATTGACTAATACAAGGGCTAACTAGATGCCTTGGTTATCGGATATGTGATTTGAAGACTGTACATTAGGTTTCCAAGTAGGGCACATTATAGGAGGCATACTCTATCTCTATAGAACTATATATGGATGTATGGTATACAAGACCATGAGATAGGGTTGATTCCATTTGACAAGGCACAAAGGTAGTTTGGCCTCATTTAGGTTAAACCTAGGGCATTCTCAAGATATAGGAAGGAGGATGCAAATTTTCCACTACCCACTCCATAGCCAATTCATGATTTTATTGATAATGAGGAGTTTATGATGAGAATATATATGGATGACGTAGGTGTTATAGTTGGATATCCTACATGGTACCAAGCACACTATGTCATGGCTGATTTTGATGGTGATGATGGTGGTTGGTAGGACATAGATGTTGATGTTGGAGGAGATTATTAATAGGCTCAAGTGCAAGGGGTTACTTCAAATGGACAGGTAGTGAGTACTAGGATGGACAAAGAATGAGTGGCTTTATATATATCTCAGCCATCCTTGGTAGTAGCATAAGGTCAAGTGGCTACTTTGACAAGGGAGAGAGATTAGTCTAGGTCTCAAATATCCTTGGTGATGTAGGAGAGAGATTATCTCTAAAAAGTAAGAGGAGAAGTACTATTTTCTAGTGAGACCAATTGGGACTATCTCGATGTAGAGATATATAGTGATTTATGGGGAGTTTTAGTATTATGAGGCCTTGGTCTTTAGGTGTTTTCTAGAAGAGCCCCAATGGGGTGAGTATAGGTCTAATATTGTAGGAGGTAATAGTATGGTGACATCAAGTCAGTGTGTTATATCTATGAGAGGATAGGCTCTAGGATACAATGATGCCCTAGGATTATATATTGGCTATGAGACATGATATTTTGTGATGTTTGATATGATTTTAATACTATCCTATGAGCTGATGTAGTGAGATGTATACTTATTTTGAGAGATATGCACATTATTAGATGTATCATTATTTTGATGTATATATATGTGATAAATTTTCATGGTTTTTGGTTCATGGTTATGATGTTGATGTTGTTTATTTATGATTTGATATGATTACATTTATGATGTTGTTTTAGACTCATTTAGCTAGGCATGTGATGGATTTTTAATTTATGTTCATGATGATTATGGATTGATCTTTTTTTTATGTGATTATGATGTGATGGTTAAAATGTGGACTTATCTAGCTAGGCATGTTATGCGATGGATAGATATTTTTTGGATATTGTTTATGCTATGATGATGCTTATGATGTTTTGTGATTGTTGTTATGGTTCTACTTTATGGATCATGGTTACATGGATGTGATGAATTGTAAGATGATGATGATGTTTATGATATGGTTATGTGATGATGATGATGATGATGTGTATTGGTAATGATTAACATTAAATTTATTGTTAAGATGATCATGTTGATGATATTGATATGATTATGGTTATGGATACTAGTTATGTGTGGGTAGTGCTAGGTGAATATTTTGTCAGCCAACTAACTGGTGAGAAAAATAGGTCTCTTCAACCACATCATAGGGAGATTGGTCATCCAGATGTGCAGGCTTACTACATGAGTAGGCGACAAATCTCTCCTCTCATCAAGGGGAGGTTGTCTATAAGTATGAAGGGCTATATAATATAAATATAAGTATAAAATAACACTCAGGGGTAGGATACACCATCCACATCTCTTCTTTTAGAGATGATGTTCACAAACAAAGGAGAAAATCTTGGTGAAAACACTGAAGGCATTTCTCTTCTTTCAAAACTGTTCTTGCAGGGAACAACAGGAGTTCTTTCAAGTAGTGACAAATAACTAGTAACCAGAGGTGTAATAACTAGCATGATGAAATAGAACACAAAGTTTCCACCTCAACTACCCAGAGAGTATAACACAAAGGATAATGGGGGCACAAAGTCTTCCTAGAATCCTCAACATAGAAAGAAATAGAAAAACACACACTAAAGAGAACTATAACATCACAAAGTCTAAAATTAACTAACTTCAAGACATCTTCCTTATCACTTCCACTAGTTATACTTGTTAGATTAAATAAACAAGAATGCATCTAAAAGATAAACATAAGAACAATCTCCTAAAACGGCACAAACTATGACAACACAAAGTCTACAAGTAACTTATTTTCTCATTCAGATAAAATAATATGAACAACAATCTAAGCTCAAAGTCTCAATATTCACCTTTCAATTTGGGTAGAGTTTTGCTTCTGTGATCAAAAATATCTCCCTTGCATCAAATCAGAGATTACATTATATAGCATCCAAGAAAGGTCTAGCACTTTGTTCCATGGAATGGCCCATGCTGCATTTAATGCCTTGAATGCATTTTTAGTTTTGTTAAGGAGGGCCATGATGGAACAGGGTGGCTACCTTAACTATGGTGTGTTAATTCATCTAATATGTCTCTTACTTAGTATGGACTATTTAGTCCTTTTCCTAGTGTCTACATAGTTTTCCCTTTGCCTTTACTTCATGGAAGAAAAATAGGTTGCATCCTTGATTTGGCGTGCTCAGAAGTCTACTTGATCCACTATTTCACCTACTAGAAATAACTCCCTTGAAGATATTTTTGCCTTTCCCTCTTTCTACTATGATTTGAGCCCTCAAGTTATCTTTTCCCTTTTTGATTTTGTATTTTCTTGGCATTTGAGCTCTTAGGGCTATATCCTTAGCTTTGTTGGCTCCTTACACTCTTCCATCAGTGGTTCTTCCCTTTGATGTTGAAGGTCTTTAAACACATTTAGGTCTGTCATCCTCCTTAGCAATTCCTTCTCGTCTTTCCCACTTGCTTTGGCTGCTTTCCATTGATCTCATCAAGTGACAAATGGTATTTTCCACTTTTGAGAGTCCTGCAAAAGATGACATGTGGTAGCTTCTGCCAAGCTCCTAAAAACACTATAGAAACATTTGAGACTCATTTTGGATTCATGCAGATGATGACACTTGTCACACTTTGCTTAACCTTAGCAAGTCACTCAAGGCCCACCATAGTCCTTATAGAACAAAAGGGAGAGACCGTAGATGTTAACACTTGTCATGCTTTACCGAGCTTTTCAAGGGACACGTGGCGTCTTTCATAGCTTTGTAGAAAAATATATTACAACCTTTCGTTGTTGCCACTTGGTGATTTATGTGTGATTCTATGAGAAGATTATTGAAAGAAGATTTGAAACTTATAATAAGCCTAAAATGTAGATGCCAACACTTGTTGTGCTCCACTGAGTTATAATGGGACACGTGGCATGTTCCACTACTTCTTAGAAATAAACTATAATGTGTCTTAGTAGATGACACTTGGCATATTCCACTTTTACTCTAAAGTTTGATCTTTCCCAAAGGGAACCTACCCTTCAAGGTATTCTGAGTGGCCTTTGAGCCTTAATTCCTTTACATAAAATGTCTAAAGGAATTTCATCACTTTGTCTTTTTCCATCAGGCATTTTCTGTGGGCTTTTCTCTTCAATCAGGCTTATTTCTTTTAGACAAAAGTCTAAAGGAATTCCTTCAGACTTTTTGTCAAAAGGAAATGGTCCTTAAAAACTTTGTCATGGGAACTTTTTCAATGGGATTCCTTTGCTCGCTTGGCCTTTGAAACGGTCCACCTGCTCCCCACCTGCCCTCTACAAGGGCTATCTAACCTCCAAGGTTGCCTTTTAGAAAAGTTGCAAGGGTCCATTTTGGCTCCTACATGCCCTCCACAAGGGCACTTTTCCTTTGGGCTCTTAGAAGACCCATTTAAACTTCTTGATTGAAAAAATGGCTAAGTGTTGAACCTATTTCTTTCCTACAGAGTATGTAGATTCAACCTGTAGAGTCTGTAGAAATGAGTTTGTAGATCTGGGGGAGTCTGTAGATGTGAGAAACTAGCCTATAGAGTCTATAGATTTCTGGAAAAACTTTGAAAAATGAAGAACTTGAATGCTCAGAATAATTTTTGAAAAGGGGAGAGAGGATTTTGGTCTGTTTAACCAAAATAGTTCATAGGTTGTCCCAAAAATGAGTGACATTTTTAGGGACAATATCTAGCTCCAATTGGGGAAATTCCTTTAGTTGAAAACTTGGATCATCTAAGGGGAGTAGAAACCAAAATCTCTAGTACTTTGAATCATGCCATTGGGATATGGAGTCATGCTACCCAAAAAGAAAGGTTCTAAAAAATGAAAATGGACAACACATAACAGAAAAAAGGCTATATAAATATACATATGCATAGGTGAACTTATCTGATACTTCAAGAATTGAAGTGCTTCAAATGATGTCCATTGTGAGGAAAAGAAAAGAGAGTGCCATATTGATACTTCAATAGGAAACTATTTTCACTATTGAGTTGGTGAATAGTGAAAGGGCCTCTCCAAAGGGAATCAAACTTCCCATGCATCCCCTTTGGTTCTCTTCTCTTATCCCACATCAAGACTTGATCTCCAACCCAAAAATCACAGTTCTTTACTTTCTGGTCAAAAAGCTTCTTCACTAGACTTTGGTGGATATAAATTTGGTCCACCACCATAGTTCTCTACTCATCCAGCTTAGTCAAGCACATGATCCTCTTATCAAGGGTGCTTTCATATGTTTGATCTTCAATTTCCTTAGCTAATTTCAATGCTATAAATTCTAATGTGATTAGTATCTCAGCATTGATACCATAAATAAGTTAGAAAGGAGACATACCAGTTGCTCTTTTTGGTGTAATTCTATCTACCCATAGAGCATCAACCAATGCTTTATGCCATGTCCTTTGGTTGTTATCCACCAGCTTCCTGATGATGGTCACCAGGTTCTTATTACTTGATTTAGCTTGTCCATTCCCTTATGGAAAGTAATCAGAAGAGTGAGAGAGAGTGATCCCATAATAAAAATAGAAATGAGTAATCTCCTATGAAGTGAAACAAGTTGTGTTGTTAGTGATAATTTTGATTGAGAGCCCAAACCTGGAAATGATGTTCTCCTTGAGGAAATTGCACACTACTTCTGAAGTAGCACATTTGGTTGGGATAGCCTCCACCCACTTGGTGAATTAATATGTGGCTGTAAGGACATAGTCATGTCCAGCACTTGAAGATGGGTTCACAACACTAATGAAATCAATGCCCCATTATTGAAATGGCTCTTCTATTACTATTGGCTTGAGAGGCAAGGCAGCCAACTTGGGTCTTCCAACAAACTGTAGGCATAGTTCACATTTCCTTACCCACTTATATGCATCTTGAAAGAGAGTTGGCCAGTAATACCTAGCCCACATAATTTTATGGGAAGTTATAGGAGCAGAGAAATGTCCTCCATAGGCCAAATTTTGGAAGGACTATAGAAGTTGGCTTTGCTACTCCTTGTCCACATAGTGAAGGAACACTCTGTCAAGGCTCCTCTTGTACAGGCCATTGTCCCAAAGGATGAAATTGGTAGCTTTCAACTTGATAGTCCACCTTTCTTTATAAGATAGGTGAGAAGGACACTCACCATAAGTAAGGAAATGAGCAATACCTAAATACCACTCATTCATGGTGGAGT
Source organism: Torreya grandis (assembly GCA_037957365.1). NCBI lineage: Eukaryota > Viridiplantae > Streptophyta > Pinopsida > Cupressales > Taxaceae > Torreya > Torreya grandis. Next base: position 1,462,191 of record JARHVA010002168.1, on the reverse strand, counting down.
CAAAGAGGACTATTGATGCATCTTTTTCTTTTAATTCTTCATGCTATGTTCCTTCTGGATTGTTATCAACAATTAATTGGTATAGCCCCCTTTCACGCACCAGCTTCATTGGTTTGATGACTAGATCAAAATCTTGGATTTTTGAAATATAATTGCCTCTTTTCATCCCAAACTCCTGTTGAGTCAATATAGATTTAATGGTGGTATCAAGAACCAAGGTAATAACGTGTGAATTCAAGATGTAGAAGTGGAAATGCTTTACTACCTTCACCATTGCATAAGCATGCTTCTCCATGTTCAATTACTTTAGCTCATGAGCTTTGAGAGGACATCTCATGAAGGAAAAGGGAGATTCCATACCTTATTTATTATATTGAACTAGAATTGCTAAAAGCGTGTGTTCTAAAGCATAACTGTATATGGTGAACTCTTTGTTATAGTCTGGACAAACCAAAATTGGGGTGTGGGCAATGACAGTCTTGATATCATCAAATGTTGACTTGCCTTCTTTAGTCCAGCTAAAGGTGGCCTTTCCCTTCATCATGTTTATAATATGTCTAGGCTTCTCAGCAAACTCAGGGATGAACCTCCATAAGAAATTTGCCTTTCCAAAGAAAGAGTGAATAGCAGTCTTACTTGTGGGTAAGGTAAGCTCTTGGATAGACTTGAATTTGTTTGAGTCAATATTTATGCCTCCTTTGGACACAATGTGTCTGAGAAGTTTCCCATCCATTACTCCAAAAACTAACTTCTTAGGGCTTAAGGAAATGCCATTTTGGTGGCAGTATTCCAGCACTTCTTGCAAGTGGTGTATATGATCTAGGTGATGCTTAGAAAAGATGGTCAAGTCATTAAGATAAACTAAAATGAACTTACCCATTTCATCTTTGAAGGCAAGGTCCATTTCTCTTTGGAAGGTGGCACTAGCATTCATCAAACCGAAATACATCCTTTTGTATGCAAATGTGCCCTAAGGTGTAGTAAAAGCAGTCTTGTACTAGTCTACTTCACCAACTTCAACCTAATTGTATCTTGAGAAGCTGTCTAGCATTGATAACATCTCTGAACTAGTCACTTTCTGAAGCACTTGATCGATGATAGGTAAAGGATAATTATATTTTAGGGATGACTGATTCAAGTTCCTAAAATCTGCATAGGCAAATTTCACCATTCTTCTTCCTCAGAGGCACTATGTTGGCAATCCATGTAGAATGATGGATTGGGAAAATAATCCTAGCATCTAGCATTTTTTGTATTTCAGATAGAATAGTACCTAATATCTTCATATTGTACTACCTAGATTTTTGCTTGTTAGGCACCAAGTTAGCCTTGAGAAGAATGTCATGGTAGATTTCTTCAGGCTTGAGTGAATTTAGATCATCATAGGAGTAGGCTAGGACATCCATGTACTAGCAGAGTAGAGTAGTGAAATTGGATCTCTCCTTAGGAGTGCAACACTTCTCAATGCTCACCATCTTGGGATCTCCCTTGGTACCTAAATTTACTTGATCAAACTCTTGAGAGGAGCTTGAATCCATTTGCTACTTTTTGATTAATCTATCATGTTTGTCAAATAGCTTTTCTAGGGAAACCATGACTTTGGGAATTTTATTCCCTTTCAACTGTAAGAATTCTTCATCTAGGCTTGAACTTGATTCAGGAGTGAATTCAAGCTGCTGAGGCTTATTGCCTTCAAAATTTAGCCATTCAAAGCTGTCCTTCTACTCCAAGAAGGCAATGATTTAGTCATCATGGTTAAACACTTGCCAATGATTGGCATTATCAAATACACTTGGTTGAAAAACTAGTTCAATAGTGTACCTATCTCCTTTGAAGTCAAGGTGAGGAACTAAGAGAGTTGTTGAAACCACTAGTGCATCAGCTCTGTCATTGAATTCCCTAGGAACTACAGAGATGTTGAAAGCATCAAATTTTTCAATTTGGTCCCAAACTAGATTATGGTAGTGGAACAATCTCCCATTCTTAGTTTTGTATAGCTTTTTCACCTGACAAACCACCAATTTAGCATCTCCTTTAGCATGAAGGATTTTGATGCCTTTGTCCCTAGCATCTTTCAATCTAAGCAATAGAAATTCATACTCAACCGTATTATTGTTATTGCTAAACTGTAACTTGTATGATGAGGGAAAAATATATCCTTAAGGAGTTATTAACACAACCCCATCTCTTGAATTGGTAGAGGAGTAGCTACCATTGAATTTAAGAACCCATACCTCATTAGACACTACTTTTCCTTTGGATTCTTCTTCATTTAGAGGTGGAGGTCCTTCCACATTGGTATTGCACTCCACCAATTCTCCTACTATTCCAGCTAAATGCATTTCTAGGTTGTCACTTGTAGGAGCTTCACCAGATGCCTCATGAACTTCATCTATGGATAGAAAGTAATTACCCATGCCTGAAGACTCAAATAAAATTTGAGCTTCAGGTGCTGAGGTCTGGGTAACCACATATTTTGCTTCTTTCTCAGGTAACAACCTCTTCATAACAACTTTGACTAGAATCCTTGCGAATAAGTCCATGCTCAATTCACCACCAACATCCCTATAGAAATTCTACCCAAGAAAGATGCCATATGATGTTGGGACATCAGATACCAAGATAGTCATCTTGATTCTTTTGTCTGGAAATGTTGCAAACACAAATTGGGCATCCTTAATTTGTCCCATTAGAGGTAATTACTAGTTCTCCATGCAGAAGCATCTACCAAACATCTTGGTCAATGTGAGACCAAGGGATTTATCCACTTTAGCAGGCATGACATTGTCTAAACCTCTAAAATTAATGATGCAATTATTTAGCTAATATCCATTTATCAATAATGAGACATAAAAAGGTTTAGTCCTACCAGGAGCAGCAGGAGGAGTGATGACAAGGTTGTTCCTAGTGAATGCATTCTTAGGGGAATCATGAGTCACCTTGGGAATTTATTGTCATATAAGGATGGCTTGGTTTTTAACACATTGAACCAGTTTGTCTAATTTCTCAAGGTTGGAATACAAAAATTCAAATTTAGACATTTGAATTTTGGTTTTCTTTATATGGTCAACTATGTCAAACATCTAGAATGAGCTAGGAGCAGAGGATGGGAGTTCATCCTTTTGATTTTTGGGAGGGGGAGAACTGATTGTGAATTTGAAGAAGAAGGCATAGGGATGTTTGGTGGGCTTACCTTTCTTATAATCACTAGGTCCTTTGGCTGGAAAGGAAGAGTGGATCCTTGCTTAGCAATTGAAACTACTATTTGAGGTCACTCTTTTGACTTTTATTTATGAGTTAGTTAGGCTGACTAGTTCTTAGACCGGGTGAACACATCATATGATCCCTCAACTACATTACCTTCACTTCTAGGTTCATCCTAATAATTTAGGAAACTAATGTTGGAGTCACCAGCTAATTCTTCTTCTTCCTCAGTGAAGATGTTAGCATCATTTTCAGAGTTCAATTCAAGCTGGAAGGAGAAATATGATTCAGCCTCAAGATATCCAACTACTAAATTAGTTAGAGGTGCTTTAATGGCAAGGTTCCCCCATGGGGGAGGAAGGTGATTTAGTTATCCTTGGTTCCTGGTAGCATTGCTTTAAAATGCCTGATTCTGAAATGTCCTCCTTGGCATATCTCAATATGCAAAAGTGGATGACATCCCTTGCACCATTTGATTTTTGAGAGCTAGCACTTCATTTTCTAGCTTTTACACCATTGGGTCAGTGGTGATTATAGGTGAGTATTCAAAGGATGAAGAGGATTTACCTTTATTAGGGTTTCTCCTTATCTTTCCTACCAAGATAAGGTCATCTTTTACCTTAGTAGCCAAGTCCTGAGTAGTAGTAAGGTCTATGTGTCTAGCCCATCTCAACAAAATACTCACTTCAAGTAGCTATGAGTTGATGAAGAAACACTTAAGATTCTCAGGTGTCAGCTGGGTGATCATGGGAATCCTATTCCTTATCTTGTTAAACTTGGCAATGAGGTCTCTCATGGGTTCATGAGGCTCTTTCTTCATTTGTGTGAGCTGGGCTAGTAAGGCATGCACATCTTCTACAGGCTTGAACTTGGCTTCAAATTTATCTTTAATAGTGTCCCAATTAGTCACTAACCAAGCTTTTAGATGGTAGAACTAGTCTACAATAGTGTCTTATTGTGTCTCTATGAATAGCCTGACTGCTATCTCTTCATACTCCACACCTATTATACCATATGCTATGCTGAAGGCATCAATATATTCATTAGGGTGAACTTTCCCATCACCAAAAAATTTAGGGAAATTCTTCCTTGAACTACATGGAAGCTCATGTAGAGGTGGGGTCAAATTTAGTGGACCAAAAGAGTTTCCCTAGGGGCCTTGAGCCATGATTTGATTATGTAGAAGTGGGATCACAAATCTAGGTGGAGTATGGATAGACAAAGCTCTATTAATATTAAAAAAGAAGCCCTGCTTGTATTAGAGACCTGGTAAGGGTAGGAGGAAGATTCCTAGTTCGTTGAAGGTGAGGTTGTGGAGGAAACAAATCAAAATTTCTCTGTTGCACCAACTCAAAAATAGGGTTAACAACACCTTGAGATTTTTGGCTTCTTATATAGTGTAGAACTGCTAGATTGTAGGATAAAAAAGAGAAAGAACTAGTCCTACTTTAGCTTGAAGCTTGAGGCTTCAAACTATTGTTCTTCCTTAGCAGATCTAGTTTACATACCAGATTATATAATGGGAATGGATAAGGATATAATGATAATGGGTAAGACACAGGTGATGTTTTAATCTAAAGCTTGAGGCTTCAAATTACACAAAATTATTGTGTCTCCAATGGAGTCACCAAAAATTGTTGGGTGAATATTTTGTCAACCAACTAACTAGTGAGAAAAATAGGTCTCTTCACCCATAGCATAGGTAGATTGGTCATCCAGATGTGTAGGTTTACTACATCAACATGGGACAAATCTCTTCTCTCATCAAGGGGAGGTTCCCTATAAGTATGAAGGGGCTATATACTAAAAATATAAGTAGAAAATAACACTCAAGGGTAGGATACACCATCCATCTCTCTTATTTCAAAGATGATGCTCACAAGCAAAGGATAAAATCTTGGTGAAAACATTGAAGTCACTTCTCTTCTTTCAAAAGTGTTCTTATAGGGAACAATATGAGTTCTTTCAAGTAGTGACAAATAATTGGTAACCAAAGGTGTAGTAACCAATAGGATGAAATAGAACACACAGTTTCCACCTCAACTGCCCAAAGAGTATAACACAAAGGATAATGGGGGCACAAAGTCATCCCAGAATCCTCTACATAGAAAGAAATAGAAAAACACAAACTAAAGACAACTATAACAGCACAAAGTCTAAAAGTAACTAACTTTAGGACATATTCCTTATCACTTCCACTAGCTCTACTTATTAGATTAAATAAACAAGAATGCATCTAGAAGATAGACATAAGAAAAATCTCTTAAAATGGAACAAGCTATGACAGCACAAAGTTTGCAAGTAACTTGCTTTCTCATTTAGATAAAATAACATGAACAACAATCTGAGCTCAAAGTCTCAGTATTTGCCTTTCAATTTGGGTAGAGTTTTAATTATTTGATCAAAAAGATCTCCCTTGTATCAAATCAGATATTACATTATATAATAACCAAGAAAGGTCTGGAACTTTGTTTCATGGAATGGCCCATGTTGCATTCAATGCCTTGACTACATTTTTAGTTTTGTCAAGGAGGGCCATGCTAAAATAGGTCAGTTGCCTTAACTATGGCATGCTAATTCATCTAATATGTCTCTTCCTTAGTATGGACTGTCAGGTCCTTTTCCTAGTGTCTGCACAACTGTCCCTTTGTCTTTACTTCATGGAAGAAAAATAGGCCACATCCTTGATTTGGCATGCTCAAAAGTCTGCTTGATCCACTATTTCACATAATGGAAATAACTCCCTTGAAGATATTTTGGCCTTTCCTTCTTTTTTCTATGATTTTAGCCCTTAGGATATCTTTTCCCTTTCTGGTTTTGTCTTTTCCTATAATTTGAGCTCTCAGGGTTATATCCTTAGCTTTGTTGGGTCTTTACGCTCTTCCATCAGTAGTTCTTCCCTTTGGCATTAAAGGCCTTTGAATGCATTCAGGCCCATCATCCTCCTTAGTAATTCCTTCATGTCTTTCATGCTTGCTTTAGCTACTTTCCACTGATCTCAACAAGTGACATGTGGCATTTTCCACTTTTGAGAATCCTACAGAAGATGACACGTGGCAGCTTCCATTGAGCTCCTAGAAATACTATAAAAACATTCAGGACTCATTTTGGATTCATGCAAATGATGACACTTGTCATGCTCTACTTAACCTTAGCAACTCACTTGAGGCCCACCACAGTCCTTATGGAACAAAAGTGAGAGACCACAGATGTTGACACTTGTCATTCTCCACTGAGCTTTTTAAGGGACACGTTGTGTCTTCTACAACTTTGTAGAAAAACATATTACAACCTTTCACTATTGCCACTTGGTGTTTTCCATGTGATTCTATGAGAATCTTATTGAAAGAAGATTTGAAACTTATAAGAATCTTGAAATGTGAATGTTGACACTTGTCGTGCTCCACTGAGTTACAATGGGATACGTGGCATGTTCCATTACTTCTTGGAAATAAACTATAAAGTGTCCTGGTAGATGACACTTGGCAGATTTTACTTCAACTCTGAGGTTTGATCTTTTCCAGATGGAACCTACCCTTTGGGGTCTTTTGGGTGGCCTTCAGGCCTTAATTCCTTTGGACAAAATGTCTGAAGGAATTTCTTCACTTTGTCTTTTTCCATCAGGCATTTTTCTATGGGCTTTTCTCTTTAGTTAGGCTTATTTCTTTCAGACAAAAGTCCAAAGGAATTCCTTCAAACTTTTTGTCTGAAGGAAATGGTCCTTAACAACTTTGCCATGGGAACCTTTTTGAAGGGATTCCTTTGCTCACTCAGCCTTTAAAACCATGCACCTGCTCCCCACCTACCCTCCATAAGGGTTATCTGACCTCCAAGGTTGCCTTTCAAAAAAGTTGCAAGGGTCCATTTTGGCTCTTATGTGCCCTCCACAAGGGCACTTGTCCTTCTGGCTCTTGGAAGACCCCTTTGAACTTACCAATTGAAAAAATGGCTAAGTGTTGAACATATTTCTTTCCTACAGAGTTCATAGATTCAACCTATAGAGTATGTAGAAATGAGTTTGTAGATCTAGGGGAGTTTGTAGATGTGAGAAACCAGCCTGCAGAGTCCATAAATTTCTAGAAAACCTTTGAAAAATGAAGAACTTGAATGCTTAGAATAATTTTTGAAAAGGGGAGAGAGGATTTTAGTCTTTTGAACCAAAATAGCTCATAGGTTGTCCCAAAAATGAGTGACATTTTTGGGGACAATAGGTAGACATGTATATTATGTGATTATTGTTATGATTTATAGATGACTATGATGACAGTGATGACTATGTTCATGCTTAACTTTAATGAGTATATGCTTCCTCATTTAGATTTAGATGTGTGATGGATAATATGTGTGAATGACTCATTTATTTTTTATATGATTGGATTATGGTAGATGTGATAGATAGATTATTGGATGACCATTAGATGATGTTTGATGTAGAAGATTCTTAATTCATTAAAATGTTCTTATGGTTAAAAACATTTAAACAAATAAGGTAAAAACACATGGTAAAATGAATTTATGTCGATGAAGGTGTTGTATTTTTAAAAACACAGAGAGTAGGTTAGTTAAATTGTGATAAAAGATAGATAAGATAATCAAAAGACAAAATGCCTTATTAAATGTATCAACTAGTATGAGAGAATAAGAATAAGGCATGTTACTTTTTCTTTGGCTAGGATTAAAAAAAAATAAAGTTGGTCTAACTTAAGGAACATAAACCTTTTGAATTCTTCACATTAGCTTTCATTAGTTTGTTAAAAAGGTGTCTTGATCACATAAATTCAATTAAGATCAAAATCCTTACTTATAGAATGTCTGGAGGAGAGGGAGATAAAAATGGAACCTTCTTGGGAGACTAGCTTGCCTCTTCTATAGGTCACTAAAGAGATAGTATAAACATTTCCATTTCATATGATGTGTAGACTAATCAATGTAATAATTCTATTATGAAAGATGATTGTGGCTTCTAAATTATATTTGTATTGCCAAATAGGTCTTTTGATCTTTTATTTTTGTTTTGGAGGGGTTGGGGAAGTTGATCAATGAGGGAAGCTTCCGATAAATTGTTATGCTTTTATTTACTCAGCCATCCTCCAAAGGAGTAGTCTAAGTTTGTGTGCTTTGTTTAATAATATTGATATTTTTACTTCAAGGGAGTAGTCTACCTTATATTGAGCAATTTTGATATGTTTTTTTTGGCAGGTATCCTTTGAGGGAGCAATCTATAAATGGTAAGAATGACCCCTAATTTTCTTTTGATGACTCTCTGGATTTTGCTTATGATTCATTTACTCTTGATGACATAACCTTGATTATATAGGCTTAGAAGCTAAAATTTATGATGGAAATACTAAAATCACAAGAAGATTAGTGGCTATTGGAAGGGGTTTAAAAGACAATGACCATGGGAATCCATCCTATAAGGGGTAAAAAGTACCATAAGAAATATTCCATGGGTAGAGCCATGCTACCCATGTTTAATATTAGGTAAAGACTATAATGAATAATCATATGATTTAGCTGTAATAAGTTTTCCTTAAGAGAGGGGGATAAACATGGGTGAAGACAAGGGATGATCTTAAGTCTAGACAAAAAAGTGACTTTGGTCCCATTTAACAAAATAAAATACATAGATGTGAATCACTGAAGGTCTCAAGTTTTGGGTTTCCTTTAAGAGAGGATAATTAGTAAGCTCTTGATTTATACTTGTGCATTATGATATAAAGTCTAGGACAACTGAAAGTAAAATTATCTCACTTGATTTTATCCATATTGGTGACTTGTTGCTTTTCCTTTAAGATGAGATCTCTGATGTTGAATTGTCTCACTGTAATATGTTTGTTATAAGCACACTTTATTCATTCTTGATATACATAGATGAGTGAGTGTTGTTAAATGATGCTCATCAAGTAGTTCAAGTTTATCTAAACATTCCTAATGATAATCACTCTTAGAGATGAGATCTTTCAAGGATATGAAAAGAGAGGGAATTTGGACTATGAGAGGCAAGATGGACTCAACTCTAAAAACTAGAGAGAAAAAGGTAGCACCTATGGGTTTCTGAATGCTAGTATGATAGGCCCATAAAGTAAAGGGGATGTGTAAATGCCAATCCTAACCAGATGTATTAACCATTTTAATTAACATGTTATTGAGAGTTTTGTTAGAAACTTCCACTTGTCCATTAGCTTATGGATGATAGGGTGATGAGAAACTTAGTTTGATACTGAATGCATCATAAAGACCTTAGAATTGTTTGTTTTTGAAGGATTTACCATTTTCAGTGATAATTTTATGAGTAAAACCAAAGTGATAAATGATGTGATGATTTATAAAGTTGGTAATCTTTTTGGCTTTTGTTAAAACAAGGGGATTAGCCTCTACCCATTTGCTAATATATTTAGTCATAGTGATGATAGAATGATGTCACTATGAAGAATAGAGGTTAATATCACTAATAAGGTCCAGACCCCATTGTGAGAAGGGCCAAAAAGATTTTGATACTTGAAGACTATGGCTAGGTACATGATGTAAATTAGCATGTTTTTGACATTTGATACACTTTTTCACATAATCACAACAATATTGGTTAAGGGTGGGCCAATACCAACCAAGGAAAAAGATGCATTTAGTCACAATTAGGCATCTAAAGTGTCTTCCATATATCCCATCATGCATTTCATTGCTAACATGAGAGGATTTATGACTACATAAGCAATTAAAGAGAAGATTGTCATAGCCACATTTATAAATAATTCCCCCTAGTATGGTATAACATAAGGTGCTATGAATAAACACTCTTTGAGCATTCCTAGAAAGATTGAAAGGAATGATGGCAAGTTTGAGATAGTCAAAGGTCTATTGATTCCAAAGGTCAAGTTAGGTTTATTCCACATTGAAGATGGTGGGAGAGTCTAATTTGATATAGGAGGGCTAGGTACTTTGTTAGATAATGACTTAGAGTTAGAGGGTGTAGATAGGATTTAAGAAATGATGAAATATATTGTATTAGAAAACTTATTCATAGATCATAAAGTGGTTTGGATATGATAGTGTTCAAATGATTCTAAAAGTACATCAGCTAGTTATTTTTATTATTGCAAAACATCATTATTATATTGGTAAGAGCCATTGATTGGATTGACCACAAGTTTAGAGTCATCAAAAATGGTGATGGTTTTGACTCCCAAGGCTAACATAGTTTGAAAACATATCATTAGGGCTTCGTACTCAGCCATATTATTAGTACATTTAAAATATCACTTGAAGGATAAAGGAAAAGGTTCACTATATAGGGGAATAAGGTTTATGCCATCTCCCCCACCATGTTGACACTTTTATCCATCAAAGAACATGTTCACTTGATAGGTGAAGTCTACCTGAGAGAGGGTTACAATGGACTCATCAAGAAACTCAAAAGGAGGAGGTTAGTTGTCTACTAATGGTGCTTTAGCCAATTGTTCAATAATGAATTTCCCTTTAATTGACTTTTTCTAAATAAAATCAAGGTCAATGTTTCTACGCTATTTTGCTTTCTACATTCAAAGAAGGAATTAAGAAACTAAGAAGAATGGTCAAGGTTAGATGTTACCTGGATGTAGTCATGCACACCGAAATTAGACGTTGGAAGGTACTCCTCTTTGGTTGTGGAGGAATGACACCTGCAAGGAAAAAGAGACTAAAACACTAAAAATGTTAGATGAGGAGATGGTGGGCTATCAAGCAAAAGCTTGATCCCTGAAGTACGAAGAATTCCTTGAGGGATATCAACCCACTGATTAAAAATAGAATATTTGACAGAAATAAAAATAGTGAAAGACATAATGAAAGAAATAAAAGACAAAAAGCAAAATGTGTACCTGATATGCAGCAAATTGCTCTGCATAGTCACCGGTGTTGGTCTCTGTGCCGATGCCAGTCAAGGAAGGGTGCTGACGTCGGTTAAAGTGCCAGCGTTGGTAGGGGTAATGACTGGCATCGATCAGGGCAACAGTTTTTGGATGGGGTCTGGTCAGGTCTGGACAAGGTTTTAGGATTACCAAATGGTTTGAATTTTTCATCTATGGGTTAGGGAGCCAGTTTGGGAGTTAGAGGGATTGTTTGGGGGTTTGTGCAAAAATCTAGGTAGAGTTACAGACTGAAAAGGGTGGATAGAGGTGATACGGGAGGAAGTCAAGTCAGGTTTGTAATCTAAATCTAAGTCAGGGTGGTAATATCAAAAAACAATAACCAGAGAACAAAATAAAAGCACAAAACAAAATGCTTACCTGTTACGTGCTGAAGACAGAGTAGGAGACATAATTGATGTTGTCAGTGTGTTGCAGAAGTTTGATGTAGTAGACCTCCAGCGAGATGACTGAAGTAGAATACCTGTACTGGAGAGAGAGAATATGAGATATTTTATTACAGATCGATTGGATGTAAAAGTTGGCTGATCCTCCTGAAGGTCGAGTGAAAGAATGTTTTGAAAATAAGGTCTGATAACCGATCATGAAACTGATTGGAAACTGAATAATGAATAACAGATAACGGATAATGGATCCTGTGTTTGGGTCTAGAATGTAGTGTTAAGGATAACCGATGCCAACAAGACTATCGACGTTGGTCGAGGGGTGACCGATGTTGGCAAATGTAGAATGGGGATAGAGGCTAATTTTAGCTTTTTGCTCATTTTTACATGCTGCCAGGGGCAAGGCTCATGGGAAAATGGTCGACAGGGGTTAAATAGGCATGGGAGAATAAAATGGGGGTTAAGGGGAGGATGACAAGGGTTAGACACAATTTCGGTTTCTACATTTGCCCCTTTTTGTCTTGTTGGTTGTTCTAGATGAAATGCAAGACAAAAATAGGAGGTGGTTGCCCTAGGTGTGGGATAAGGTCGATTCCATCTTGTTGGTTGTTCGAATGAACTGCAAGACAAAAATAGGAGGTGGATTGCCCTAATTATGGATGAGGTATTCCCCCTCAAAGTAGGAGTCGAGGGAAGGGAACTGGGAATTGGGTGCTGATTTGACAAAGAGTGGATGAAAAATGGGTGAGGGTGAATGTTGTAAAAGTTGTGATTGTGCGCATACCACTTCACGAGATGGTCAGGTCAGATTGTCACAGGTCAAGGGGTGCCAAAATTGAAATAACCGGGCCCCAACATTTGGTTTTCTACTGATTGGGTTATTCAATCTAAGCTGTAGCTCTAATGGGTTGTCGTGTTTCAGGTATCTCGGGCTCAGAAAGTGCTCCTAGAAACATGAAAAAGTCACAAGTAGTAGGGATCAACCGGCTTGCAATCCTATACTTGTGAGGGTCAAAAATAGTCTGTGAACAATTATGCTAACCAGTCATGAGGTAGCATACAGGCAAAAATAACCAAGGAAACATTGTCTTAGAAGTGGTCGAAGTCGGAGGAGATAGGCATTATCTCCAATGGTCATTGGTCGAGGTGGATGAATGGATGAAAGGATGTGGCTGAGCTAACCTCAGAAGATGTTATTTGATCTCAGTGCTACCTACATAGTCCTTGTGGAAGGCCCTTAGGCCAATGTATTTCTCCCCAAAAGGGAGGAAGAGGGTCGAAGGGATGGAATTGGTCGAGGGCAAGGTCATGGTCAAAAGGAGGAAAGAAGGTTTGTCCATCAAAGAGACAAACAAATGAGGGTGGTCGAACTAACCCTAGATGATGTCGTATTATCTGAGTGATGCCTACATAGCCCCGGTCATAGGGCCTCAGACCAATGTAGTTCAAACTAGTTGAGAAGAGTGGTTGATGATTGGGTTGGTCATGTGTTGAAATGATGAGGAGAAAAAGATGTTACAACCTTTTCCAAATGGTGTATTCTACAACATTGGTTGAGGGGTCTTTCATCCTTAACAATTTTCCATATTCGTGATGGATGTATGCTAAAGATGAATTGAGGTCTATTTATGCTTCAGCAAGTATTGGTTTATGCTTAACATAAAGTGCATCTGGTCGATAGTTTCCATGTGTATTGGTGTCCATAGAAACTAGTGTGAATAGGCTATGGGAGTGGCCTGAAAAGAGAGTTGAGTTGAGTTGATTAGGTTTGACAAGTGATGAAGTTGAATGTGACCAAAGTGTAGAAGAAGTGAAAAGCATATTGCTCTTTCATTGACAAGGACCAGAATGACATCATAGATAGGGGTTATTAGAATGAAGAGCCCCATTCATGCATGATGTCGTTGACCATATGTTGTGTTAGAATGGTAATCAAATCACTTTGATATTAAAGTGAGCTCTAATTCCCTTGAGTAGGTGTTAGGATAGGAGGAAATAGGGTAACCCATTTTAAGAGTAGAGATAACCTTTCCCTTTTTTATGGGAGACCCTGAGACAACTATAAGTCAAGTCCATGACTCATTTTGAATTTTTTTTTTGGTGCAGACTGATCAATGTGGGAAGTCTGCATAGAGATTTCATTGTGCTTGGTGGTCAGTTGTGAAGCTGATCGATGCGAGAAGCTTCTAAGATAGTGTTGTTTGTTGCCAGATTAGTCATATCCATCCTTCGAGGGAGTGGTCTAGAATTTTGCTTAATATAAGGGCTTTTGAATAGTTGTCCTTCGAGGGAGCAGTCTATTAGCTACAACAATGATAGTATAACTATCCTTTGAGGGAGCAGTCTACCTTTTTAATTTGATATTGATATGGTGACCATGGATATTTTGACATCTTGATTTGTTTTGACAAAAATGTGAGTCATGGACAAGATTGTAGAAGGTCAAGGGCTCCCTTTTATTAGGACAAAGCATCCATACTATATAAAAGGGTTATAGAGGAATTGTTAAGGGGAGTAGGGTTGAAAGAAATTAGGACTAAGAGGATGGGGATTGCTCAAGAGATGAGCTCAAGTTAAATGTCAAGTGAACGAGTACTTGAATAGCAGTAGAATGGTCACAGATGCAACGCATTAAGAGGCTCAGGTTTTGGTCGTCCATCAAGAGAGGACAGACGATAAGTCCCTGATCCATACTTGTGCGTGATAATGAAAGGTCCAAGATAATTAGGGGCAAACTTGCCTTGTTTACTTTGCTCCATATTGGTCACATGTTGATGATGATTAAGAAGTTGGTTGATGTGGTCGCTGATTTGTCAAGACTGGTCGAGGGCCAGGTCGAGATTGGTGTTTGGTTGAGGTCATGATAGGCAGTATAAAGTTGAACTCCCCCTAGCCATTTGGTGGTAGGAAGAATGTCTAACACCCAATTTGGATGAGATGGAGAGAAGACGAGGGGGAGAGACCTAGGTACCCCACCTAGGTGATAGGTCAAGGGTTCCCAAGTGAATGGTGTTTAGGCATTGAAAAAGTTAGGAGGGATGGAAACCACTGACTCCGTAGGTGAAGGAGGAGGAATGGGTGAGCTTGGAGATTGGTCAATGGTTGGCTTGGGGTAAAGGTCTGCGGAGGCTTGAGTGGGGTCATGATATACCAGGCCATACCATTTCTTGGAATTGTCATCGTTGAGCAGCTTGATGGACTGATGGGAGCCCTGCTCATAGCATCTGAAACCAAAACCCTTCCAGGCACACCTATAAAGGTAAGTGTGTGCAAAGGTGGGGTTAACAAGAAATGAGAAGTCTGATGTGAAGGGTTGGGGTGAAGAGAGAGGGTTGCCATCAGTAGGAGCTTGATCAATCCCCCCATAGACAAGGTTGGTTCAGAGCTGAGGAGGACCATAAGGCACGATCATCCCGATCTGATGGTCGTAACTAGGGCTATGATGAAGGCGTCCATACTCTTATGGAGTTTGGAACATGTCTAAGGTTAGCAAATGATACTCACCCAATGAAAGTCTTTGGAAGATGTCTTCCATGGGGTCTGTGGTCATCGCTTGAAGGGGAGGTGTGAGGGTGACCGCCTGTTGCGAACTAGTCGAAGCTTCCACGGATGGAGGCAGTGCCGAGATTGATGGCTTGATAGGAATGAGGATGTCATTTAGATGGTAGGTGGTGTTACAAGTTTTAAAGGGTGAAGGGTCAGCGCGAATGGTGTGGACTTGCCCATCGTGCTCAAATTTCACACAACGGTGCAGGGTGGAGGGGACACAGGCCATGGCACGGATTTAGGGTCGGCCCAACAACATGTTGTATTGAAACTCTCTTTTGATGATATAAAAGAGATCTGAGACTGTGCGTGGACCAACATGGATGTGAAGGATGACTGTGCCAATGGTCGTGGCAGTGGTGTCATTAAAGGAGCGCAAGATTGCGTCAGTTTTGGAGACACAATTCTTGGTAAGAGCCAACTGATCAAAGGCATGGGTGGAGATAATGTTGATGCTGGCACCTCCATCGATCATAACACATTTAATGCATGTCTGATCAAAATAGGTAGTGATGAAGAGGGCGGCATCCTGATCTTCCGTGTTGGATGTGGGAATCTTAGAATCGCTGAATGTGATGGAGGCAATAGGGGCTAAAGAGTGGACAAGGGCATCAAGTGGCTGGGGGTCCTCGGGTTGGACCTTCGTTGATTGTAAGGCTCGGATGAGGGCTTGACGATGCTGAGGTGAAGTTTGGATGAGGTCATAGAGAGACATCTTCACAGGCGTCTAGTGAAGCTATTTCAACATGGAGTCATGAATTGGTCTGGAAGAAGAAGAGGAGGGTTGAGGCGTGCCAAGGATAAAAATCTTAGGCTTGGGCGGTTAAGGTGGATTGATGAAAGGGTAGGTCTAAGGAATGGCAGATTTTTCTTTCACCTTGTCCTTTTGTGACCTAGTGGTTATGTGAATGGCATTGATTTCAAAGATAGGAGGTGAAGGAGATAAAGGGGTTGTAACCTGTTGATGAGATGTTGATGGGTTGGAAGAGGTTGGAGGGTTATGAGGAGTTAGGGGTTGGTTGAGAGTGTCCTCAAAGAGAAGAGTGTCTTTCTCTAGATAGTGGTGAATGATAGCCTTGAGGGCACAGCAAGTCTCGGTATCGTGTCCTGGCGTATGATGGTATAAGCAAATCTTTGTGTCATCGAACCATGAGGGCTTAGACCCAAGGGGTTAGAAAGGCCTGATGGGTGGAAGAGTTATGCTATAAGTCTACAAAAGTCAGTGCAATATCAAAGAGTATGAGCCCACTAAAGGGTCTGTGCTCATCGATGTGTGCGATGCTGGTGACTTTTGCTTGGGCGGAGTTGGAGGAGGCTTCTGTACCACCTTCTGGATTGATGGTGCAGTGACAGGTGGAGACGGTACTTTCTTCACGAGAGGTACCACATTTTTGGGAGAGGTTAGGCTAGTAGTAGGCAAAGGAAGCAAAGGAGGCAACTAGTTTTGATTAGAGGTATGAGTGAGGAGGACTTTGGTCAAGGTCAAAGGATGAGGGCCCAAAATGGAGGGAAATGGTGATGGGAGAGGAGGCGTTCACCTCTGTGGTTTGGTAGTCTTCTTTGATTTGATTTGAAGACTACTATTGGTCGAGGTCTATTCTAAGTCCACCTTCACTTGTGGATGAGTGAGGTTGGAGACAGGGTGAACGCCGAGTGACTTGATTGGTTTAGATGGGGTAGATGAGGGTTTCGGTCCTGATGCAGTTGGTTGAGGTGTAGATGGTTTAGAAGTTGAAGTCTAGTTTTTGTTGAGAGTCTTGGGAGATTCTGCCATGGGAGGATTAGTAGTATGAGATGAGAGGGCACGGGCATGTTGAAGAGCTATGAGACACTCCCATAATACCTGATGCTCCACTTTCCTTGAAGGGAGAAGTTTGAGTTTCTCCACTAATTGGGAAAATGGCTGAGAAGATGTTGGATGAGGTTTGGGTTCTTAAGAAGATGTTGATGGTTGTGGGACCGAAGGTGTGATAGTCTCGGTCCCAAGGCATGATGAAGTCATGACAGGTTCATCCTTGGTTGGAGATGAAGGAGAGGCAGGTTCTTCCCTGGGTGGAGAAGAAACCAGAGAATGAGGCTCCTCAAGCAGGTAAAGGGTAGGGATGATTGTGCCCTCCACTTGCGGTTGAGGAGTAGGAAGGGTTGGGTCCTCCATGGGTAGCAAGAAGGAGGATGGTGAAACTGGTGGTGCTGGTAAGGTTGAGGCATCCTCCACGATGAGAGAAGTTGATGGAGAACTAACCGGAGAAAGAGGTTCATCCACATGTGATGGACTGATAGATGGACTCACCTCTTGAGGTTGGTACAAATTAAGGATGAGACCGTATTGACTATTTGAATTTTGTGTTCATGAGTGTTGTCAATCAAGGTCTGGACATTGTTTTGAGTTGGTGGATGATTGGGAAATGGTTGCTTGAAGATGTCGATGCTCTGATTAGGTGGTGCATTAGGATTGTCTAGGATGAGATCACCCTTTTCAAGCATGTCTTGGATTATGTTTTTAAGAGTTTTATAGTTGCCCGTGTCATGGCCTTTAACATGGTGGTAGTTGTAAAAGTCATTTTCCCTATACCACACAGGGATGGTGCGTGAGGGATCAAATTGTGGAGGTGGTCAGATCTGGGGGAGATTGAGGACCCCCTATTTGATGAGTTTTTCTAACATAGATGCGTATGATTCTTTGAGTGGAGTATACTGTCATTGTAGTATCTCTACTAGAACTGGCAGGTGATGCTTTGGGACGTGGATGGTTCAGGTTGGTTGGTTGAAGGGGAAGAAGAGGAAGATCTAACAACCACAGCATTTGTTGAAGCTTTAGATTTAGGATTGGATGAGGAAGGCTTAGAAGAGGGGTCATTGGTCTTGGAGT
The DNA here is from genome assembly GCA_037957365.1 of Torreya grandis. Classification (NCBI taxonomy): domain Eukaryota; kingdom Viridiplantae; phylum Streptophyta; class Pinopsida; order Cupressales; family Taxaceae; genus Torreya; species Torreya grandis. The sequence goes on along the minus strand of JARHVA010002168.1, from coordinate 1,444,285 downwards.
TGGGATTCTTGCTCCGCAACTTGACTTTATTCTCCTCGATGGCACGTAACTCAAGTTTGTGGGCCATCGTGAAGGCTTCATCAAAAGTGTGGAAGGTCTGAACCCTTAAGGTGGAAGAAATATGTTTGGCGTAGGCTTGGGAGAAAAGTTCAATAAGTTCAGGTTGGGGTAAGGAAAAGGAGAGTTGATTGATGAGGCCCCTCCATCGAGTGATGAAATCAGCAATGGATTCATCCTCGAATTGGCGGATAGAATAGAGGTCTGTGATTGAGACCTTCTTGGTGATGTTGATAGAGAAATGATCAAGGAAGAGTTGGGCCAGCTGAGTGAATGTGAAGAGGGAATGGCTGGCAAGGGAGCTATACCAGTCAAGCACAGCACCTGAGAGAGACATAGGAAACATGCGTAAAAGCAATGCATCATCGTGGGTGATAAGGTAACAGGAATGTCTAAATGCCTGTAAGTGCTGTTGTGGGTCTTCCTTGCTTTGAAAATGAGAAAACTTAGGAAGTTCCCATTGGCTGGGATATGGCCTGATCGAGACAGAAGGATGAATGGGCTCATTGCAAATTTGTTCATATGAGAGAGTATTGCGTGAGTTGGAAACGGAGGTCTCTAGGCTAGACATCTTGTCCATTAGCATTTTGATGATATCTACTGATGGATTGGGGGGTAGAGCACCCCCTAGATTGTAAGGTACTTGAAAGAGGCTAGAAGAGGCATACGACATAGTTGGTTGTACCAATAAGGGCACAACGTATGGATGACTAGTCATAGGGATAGAAGAGGAGACTAAGGATGGTTGGGTAGAAGGCATGGCTAGACTCGATGTTGCCATGGGAGGTTGGTTAGTGGTAACATGGGCTAATGGATAGGTATCCACCCTAGTGTTGATAGGAGCAAGGGTAGGTGGAATAGAGATGACCAAATTTTGAAAGGGGGTAGAGAGTGGTTGAGTGGGCTGAGGTTGATAGGGGGCCAAAACCCTAGTGGAAGTGGGCCCAACGATGGAGGGAGAGGCCACACTTGGATGGTTGGTCAAAGGCTGGTCATTGGTTGAGGAAATAGCCTGGGTGTCTAAAGGTTGAACTACGGATGATGTTGATATGGCCACAATCTCAAGAAGAGAGGTTGGCATTCCGTGAATTGGATTGCCGAAGGAGTCTCGCATTTGGCTATTCGTGAGATAGTGCTGCAAGGCTTTGACGTTGAGGTCCAAGAATCATGAAAAATCCTAGTCCCCTTCTGGGACAATAGGAGTTTGGGTTGGGGATGGTCTAGTAGGAGTTCTTTCAGTCTCTGAGTGGAACTCCATTATAGGACTGATTATGGATGGGGTAGACAGAAGCTGGTAATGCCTCGCATGATCGACTAGAGCCTTGGCTTGGCTATGAGTTAGAACCATTCAAGGCAAGAAAGAATGTCCTCACAAGCTCAAACAAGCAGATAAGAACAAAAAATATGAAGAACACAAGCAGATCCTAAAAAAAAAACCCTAGGAGTAAATTATTAGGATTATAGTGGCTTATGCCTTAGAATATGTGTAGAGGAAGATTGGTTTTTGAGTCAGGTCCTAGAAGAAGTATTCTATGGATGGTTTTGGGTTAGTTATGGTGCTCAAAAGTCTGTGTTAGGTTTCGTACTTGGCCTGGTGCTAAGGAGAAAGCTCCCCTCACTTCACGAGTCCAGTGATAAGCTGGTCTCGCTTAGCCAAAATATACTTCCCCTAGAGATTATCCTCCGCCAAAGAATGGAGTGGGCTTTCCCCTTGGTGATGAAATCCAAGTAAGATCACTGAGACGGGTAAGGTATCCACTGGGTGATGAAATCCCAGTCAGGCCTTGTCTCAGGTAAGTTAAGATGTTTGTTTCATGCAAGTGGTTTGGTCATGTAACATAAAGTGGACTAGATTAATTCAATATGCGATTATTAATTACTAGGTGTGGTCTAAGAAATGCAAGCAAGCAGAAATGAATGCAAAGTGTTTTAAGCTTAAGTCAAAATGTGAGGTTGGAATGAAAACAAGTTGAGAAAGGGTTGAAGAATATGATTTTTGACTAGTCTAGAAGTGCAAGAAAAGAAAGAAAAGTTCTTTTTAGTCCTGCTAATGGTGTCATTTAGAAGAGACAGAAGAGGTGAAAAGGGAGAAACCTAATGCACCCTATATGAAAAGAAATAAATAAAGAACCCAAGGAAGGTCCTAGTGTCCCATCGAGTGTGCCAGAATGTTTCTACGCTATTTCACTTTCTACATTCAAAGAAGGAATTAAGAAACTAAGAAGAATGGTCAAGGTTAGATGTTACCTGGATGTAGTCGTGCACACCGAAATCAGACGTTGGAAGGTACTCCTCTTTGGCTGTGGAGGAATGACACCTACAAGGAAAAAGAGACTAAAACACAAAAAATGTTAGATGAGGAGATGGTGGGCTATCAAGTAAAAGCTTGATCCCTAAAGTACGAAGACTTCCTTGAGGGATATCAACCCACTGATTAAAAATAGAATATTTGATAGAAACAGAAATAGTGAAAGACAAAATGAAAGAAATAAAAGACAAAAAGCAAAATGCGTACCTGATATGTAGTAAATTGATTTGCACAATCACCGATGTCGGTCTTTGTGCCAGTGTCGGTCAAGGAAGGGTGCCGACGTCAGTTAAAGTGTCAGCGTCGGTAGGGGTAATGACTGGTGTCGATCGGGGCAGCAGTTTTTGGATGGGGTTTGGTTGGGTCTAGACAAGGTTTTAGGATTGCAAAATGGTCTGAAGTTTTCATCTGTGGGTTAGGGAGCCAGTTTAGGAGTCAAAGGGATTGTTTGGGGGTTTGTGCAAAAATTTGGGTAGAGTTACAGACTGAAAAGGGTGGATAGAGGTGATACAAGAGGAAGTCAAGTTAGGTTTGTAATCTGAATCTAAGTTAGGGTGGTAATATCAAAAAAAAATAACCAGAGAACAAAATGAAAGCACAGAACAAAATGCTTACCTGTTACATGCTGAAGACAGAGTAGGAGACATAATTGATGTTGTCAGTGTGTTGTAGAAGTTTGATGTAGCAGACCTCCAATGAGATGACTGAAGCAGAATACATGTACCGGAGAGAGAGAATATGAGATATTTTATTGCAAATCGATTGGATGCAAAAGTTGGTTGATCCTCCTGAAGGTCGAGTGAAAGAATGTTTTGAAAAGAAGGTCCGATAACTGATCACGAAACTAATTGGAAACCAAATAATGAATAACGGATAACGGATAATGGATAATGGATCCTGTATTTGGGTCAAGAATGCAGTGTTAAGGATAACTGATGCCAGCAATACTAACGACGTCAGCCGAGGGGTGACCGATGTCGACAGATGCAAAATGGGGACAGAGGCTAATTTTAGCTTTTTGCTCATTTTTACATGCTGCTAGGGGCAAGGCTCATGGGAAAATGGTCGACAAGGGTTAAATAGGCGTGGGAGAATAAAATGGGGGTTAAGGGGAGGATGAGAAGGGTTAGACACAATTTCGGTGTCTACAGTCAAAACTAGTGAGAATCATGATCCACTTATTTATACGCTAGTTTTGGTATGGATTAGAGTACATATACTTGAGTGGGTAAATATTGGTTATGACATAGGTATTTTGGCTGATAAGGTAATGGTGAAGTTTGGTAGCCATAAAGACTAAGTCTAGGCAAAGATTTTTAGTATGGGTGTACCAAGTTGCATACTCTATAAGTGTACATCTAATTTAATAAATGGCTTGCTCTTTATGGTGTTCATCTCGATGAGCCAACATTACCCCTAAGGAGTGGTTGTTGATGGAAATATAAAGGTAAAAAGGTTGATCTTCCTTGGAAGGAATGAAGATAGGTGAAGACAAAATGTAATCTTTAAGTGAATCAAAGTATTTTGATAGTCATTATTCCACTTGAGAAATACATCCTTTTTTATAAGGTGATGGAAGGGTTAACATCAGTCCAAGAATTGAAAGATAGAGCTTCCCCTATAGTCTACAGAGTTTTTTGAGGTGGGTAGGAGGAGGGATGTCAAGGATTACTTTGATTTTGTCCAAATCAACTTTTATTACTTAAAGGGAGATGATAAAGCCAAGGAGCTTTCCTAATAAGACCCCAAAAATACACTTCTTGGGGTTAAGGTAGTCATGGAAATAGATGAGTCACTCAAATATAATCTTAAGAATGACCAAATGATCTTTACGACATTTGGATTTCCAAAAAAAGTTCATCAACATACTCTTCTACAATTTTTTGAATAAGGTCATGGAAGTTTTAGGTCATGGAATGGTGGTAGGTTGTACCAACATTCTTCAGTTTGAAAGGCATGACCCTATAGTAGAAATTTTCCCATGGGGTGATAAAGGTAGTTTTGTGTTGATCTTCAGGGGAAATTAGGATCTAATTTTAACCTAAGAATATATCCATAAGATATAACACCTCATGGCCAACCATAAGATCAATGATATGGTAAATGCTTGGCAAAGGAAATCCATCCTTTAGGAAACAAGGTTAAGGTCATGAAAGTCCACACAAATGCATAGTCCCCCTATGGCTTTGGTAATAGGTATGATTTTTGATACCCATTGGGGATAGTCAATGGGTTGAATGACATTTATGGATAGGAGACATTGAATCTCTTTTTCGATGAGAAGGGTTATGCGAGGGTTCATTCATCAAAGTTTTTGCCTAACTAGCTTGGCATCATGGTTGTTGACTATGATGTGGGTAATAATGGAGGGATCAATTCCTAACATGTCACTATAAGACCAAGAAAATGCTATGTTATGATTATGTAAGGAAGAAAATTCTAAAAGTTACTCATAATTTAGTGATTGGCCAATTTTTATAATGCTTGGGTTATTTAAAGTACCCAGGTTGATATCTATGGTAGATTCATACAACATGGTTTAAGTCTTAAGAGGAATAGATTTGTAGATAGAGGGATCTTCTACACCAAGATAGGTGATAGTAGAATCATCATCTTGACATTGAATAATATTAATGGTAAGAGAGTCATCTCCTATCATCATATGATGGGTTAGAGTAATGGTTATAGTTGCCCCATACTTTTGATAAGTTAGGGGTCTGAGGTTGATCATGTTGATAAAAAAATTAGGGGGGATGATGTCATAATCCTTAGTTGTCAATGGTGGAGTAGATGGTGAGGATGGGATTTCCTTGTCAATGATGATAATGGGAGGTGGGTTGGCTTGCTTTTTAGGTGGTATGAAACTGAGGCCATGTTTTTCATGAGGTTTTTAGTTCTTGATTAGAATTAAATTATGTGGCTCATACTCATACAGACCTAGACCAAATCCCTTCCAAGCACACCTATAAAGGTATGTCTTGGCAAACTTTGGTCTATCTAGGTATGAGAAAATGGAGGTGAATGGTTGAGGTGAAAAAGAGGTGGCAAAAGTGTAAATTTTTTTATCAAGTCCCCCATAAATGAAATTAGTTTGACAAGTTGAGGTCTTGAAAGGAACAACTCCAATATTATGGTCATAACTAGGTTGTTGGTCAAGGTTTCCATACTCTTTGGGAGTATGAAAAGTGTCTAGTGCTAAAAGTTGATACTCCCCTAAAGAAATATATTGGAAGGTTGATTATAAAAGGCCCATTGTGGGGATTTGGGTGGAAAGGATAGATGAACTGGTGGATTCTTCATTGGTAAAAGGATATGGGGCTTTGTCTTTTGTTAATTAAGACTTATTGGATTGAGGAAGGAGAATTTCATTGGGTTTGTATGCCATGTTGCATGATGAAGACTTAGGTCAACTTTTATGGTAATAACTTGACTTTCATGTTCAAATTTGATGCATCGATGTACGGTGTATGGTAGATAACCCATAAAATAGATTTAAGGGCATCCTAGAAAAATGTTCTATTGGAACTTGCCTTCTACTATGTAGAAGAGTTCAAGAAGTGTCTTGGGTCCTAGACAAATGTGAAGGACAATAGTTCCTAAAGTTATGGCCATGGTATCATTGAATGATAGGAACATTGATGAGGTTTTTGACATAATTTTCTCAGGTAATTTGAGTTGGTTGTAGGCATAGAAGGAGATACTTTTGATGTTATCTCCCCGATAAATCATAACCTTTTTGATTCAATTTTCATTGATTTATGTGGTAATGAAGAAGGGAGGATTTGGATCATCTTGATGGATGGAGGTTATTTCCAAATCCTTGAAGGTAACAAGGTTATAAAGTTAAAGATCTCCAATAAAGCCTAATAGAGGTTGTGAGTCTTCTACTTGGACCTCTAAGTATTATGAGGATTCTATCATTGCTTGATAGTTATGGGGTGAGGTAGTGATCAATTAATATAAAATCATCTTTGTCAGTATTTGGTGAAGTTATTTTATAACCACTCTTTGGATCGATTCAAAAGGGTTGGATTGAGAAGGACCCAAGATAGACATCTTGGGTTGGGTGGAAGATGAAGTTACTTGGTGTTGGCTAGGTGATTTGGTGCTGAAAGAGGGAAATGTCCATAAAATGGACACCTTTTATTTTCCCTTATCTTTTATTTGAGGTTGTGATCATATTCCATATGGATTGTGTGGATTTGGGTAGGAGTCAGGTTAGATAATTTCTTTAGTTCCTCTTCACTCTAAGGTGAGAGTGAAGGAGTAGGTAAATGTTGGCTGATGGTTCTCAATTATTGGATTAGTGGTGGGTTCATAATAAGTTCATCTGATAATAATTCATCCTCATGATACAATTTATGGGTTAATACTTAGAGATCTTTACATTTATCTATGCCATGTCTAGGTTTCCTATGTTATGACCATACTAGTTTGTCATTGTACCAAGATGGTTTAGGATTATTTGGGTTAAATGGTCTAGTAGGTATCAAGGTTAAGCAAGATGCTTGCAATAGCCTCTATAGGATGGTTGAGTAAGATTTGGGCAATGGTGTCAAAGGTATGGAGGTATTAGGTTTGGTAGTTAAGGTGGAAGACCTTTTAGGAGTGGGTTTGATGATCAGAGATTTGGGTGAAGGAACATTCTTGGTGGATGGTTTTGGTATGGATTGCTTGGAGGTGATGGATGTTGGGGTAGATGCCTAAGAATTAGTTGATTTGGTTATAGAAGTTTGGGTAAAAATGGGTGAGGATGAAAGTAGGAATGATGGTGTGACCAAAAGGAGTGGTTGGTTTGAGACTTATTTAGGATGGTTGGTTTCCTTACCAAAGTAGAAGGGTGAGGTCTCAAAATAGAAGGCAAAGTGAAAGGTGGAGGTTGAGTTTTGTTTTGTAGAATCTTGGTTATTTCACTTTATTTATTGTCTTAGTTTGAGGTTTCTTTGATAGATATGGTGAAGTTAATTCTAATTTCAATGAGGGAGGAGTAAGGTCCTGAGTAGGGAATGTACCAAGGTTTTTTATAGGCTAAATTAGAATGGTAGAAGGTGACTTATTTATTTTAAGTGGATTTGGTTTGGATGGTTCAGGTATGGTTTGGTTGGTAGACGTTTCTAGTATCTTAGTTATGGTAAAATTAGGTTTAATGCTGGGAATAAAAGGTTAGGATGACAGTGGTATGGTTCGAGATTCTTTCTTGGGTTTTTAAGGAAGCCCAAGGTGGTGTCAAAATATGGCATAATTTGTGTCCAGTTGGGATAAATACTCCAAGTTTTGAACCAATCTAAATAAGGTATTATATATATGTTTGACCCCTTAGCTATTGATCTCAAAAATCAAACCCGTGGGAGAGAGATAAGTGGATACCCCATCCTTTTCCTTAATCAAAGACTCTAAGGTTTGGAAAGGTATATTTCCTATGGGAGGGGTAGGTAGAGTGATCCCTTCCTAGGATTTATTTCCAAAGAAAGAGTGGATTTATATATGATGGAGGAAAAGGAGACGATGGCATTGGTTTCCTCCTTTGGTATACCTTCTAGAGGAGAGTTTGGTAGGTTAAATGTCTCAATGGGTGGAGAAGATGTAAGGGTTGTTTCCTATGTTCAATTTCTAAAAAAAAATGAGAGTGAATCCACTAACTCAATAAGTGGAGTGGAAGGAAAGGTTGGTTTTATCAATTGCTTCCTTAGTAATAAGTTAACTAAGGATTGCATTAATGGTATGAAATTCTTGGTTATGAGAGGATTTCACTTGATTGTTTTCTTTGTTCATGAAAGGGGCATGGTTGGGAAATGGTTGTTTGAAGATGTCAAGTGCTTGATTTGGGGGTGCATTGAAATTATCCAACACAAGTTCCCCTTTGTCAAGGAGAGTTTGGTTAACATTATTAAAGGTATTACACCTACTAACGTCATGCCTAATGACTCAGTGGAAGGTGCACATTTTGTTCTCCTTATACCAACTAGGTATAGGATGAGAAGAATCAAATTACTATGGAGGTTTGATTAGTGGTATTTGTATGATATTCAATTTTAAAAACTTATCTAAGACTGAATAATTTGAATCCTCTAGTAGAGTAAATTGATTTTGGTTGTTTTGGTTTGGGTTTTTAGTGTTTTGATTAGAGGAATTGGTGGAGATAGGTTGGTTAACAATGAGTGGAAGAGCAGTCTTAAGGACAACCATATTCATAGTTCCATTATTTTTGGATTTTGTGTTAGTTTGATTATTTTTTTTGGAGGAGGGAGTCTCATTTTATTTAAAGGTGGAATTATTGTTTCTCAATTTCAACTTCCCCTCATCAATGGCTCTATTTTATAGTTGGCATTCCATGGTAAAATCATTGTCAAAGGTTCTAAAGCTCTATAATTATAAATTAGAGGAGATGTGTTTAGCAAAAACCTAAGCAAAGAGTTTAATTAGCTTAGTTTTGGGAAAAGAGAAAGATATTTGATTTATCAAGCTTCTCCAATAGGATACAAAGTTAGAAATTTATTCATTATCAAATTATTGAATAGAGTAGAGATCAGTGATGGAGACTTTCTTAGAGATGTTTATGTAAAATTTATTAAAGAAAGTCAGAGTTAGTTAGGCAAAAGAAAAGAGGCAGTGCTTTGTAATAACAGTATACCAATATAGTGTTGGACCTGATAGAGACATGGGTAAGGTATAGAGGAGGAGAGCACCATCATAGGCAATCATGTAACATGAATGCCTAAATTCTTTTAGATGTTATTAAGGATATTCCTTACTCTAAAACTTCAAAAAAATTAGAAGTTATCATTGAGGAGGATAAAGTAGAATGGGGATGGATGGGTGAATGGGTTCATTTTAGATTTGTTCATAAGATAAGAGGTTATGGGCCCTAGAGATAGATGACTCCAAAGTAGTAATTTTTTACATTAACATTTTGACAAGGTTGGTTTGTGGTTATGCACCCCCATAGTTGGAGGTTAGATTATGTTGGGTTTGGGTAGGTGCAACATATGGATAACCGATGGGGGGTTGAGAAGATACCACATATTGGTATGTATATATGGGTGGTTGGGATCATGCCAAAATTGAATACATGGAAATAGGTGGTTGGGTGGTAGGTATAGGTACATACCCTTATGGGTTAGGGATGTAGCTTAGGTTTGGTGCAATCAGAACCTATTGAGAGATTAAAATAGGTTAGGTAGAAGGTATGGTTGGGTTACTAGATAGGGGGTAGGTGGTGATTTTGGTATTGATGGGTGGAAGGGTAGAAGGTATGGGGACCACCAAGTTCTAAAATGGAGTGGAGGTAGGTAAATTAGGAACAATAAGAATAGTTGTGACACTAATAAAGGTTAATCCCATGGTGAGTGAAGTACCAATGCCCAAAGGTTGGGTTTCTCCTATACTAGGAGGGTTATTAGTTGGGGAAGAAGGTACTTGGTTGTTATTTGGCTGAGTGGGTTGGTTTTGAATGGTGGTATCAATGGGGTTATTGGTAGAAGAGGATGCCTGGGTGACTAAAGGTTGGGTGGAAATGGTGGCTAAAAAAGTGTCACCCATAAAGTGGGATGGCATGCTATAGGATGGGTCAATGGGTAGAATCAAAGTAGGGGTATAATGATATATGGTGTTAAGGTAATGTTGGAGGCATATGGGGTTGTTATATAGAAAGGTTGCAAAATCTGCATCATCTTTTGCAACCATTTGAGGGATGTTATGACTTCGAGAAGGATGGGGAAAACTCTCTACATCTAAGATGTACTCGATGGATGAGGGAAAAGAGGAAGATAAATGATTAGGTGGTGGGTCCTGATTCACTTGGTTTCTTAGTTTTTTCCTAGTTAAAACCATGTAGATAAGGAAAAGATGTAAGCAATCTCACAACTCAAATAAAGATAAGATAAGAAAAAGTCAAAGAAATGAAACACACACTAAAGCACACTAAATCCTAAGGGATTTTTTAGTCTCTCTTGTGGTTTATACCTTAAGCTTTAATAATTATGTGACTAAAATTGGCTTTATATATTCATTACTAGAAAAGAAGTCTATGGTTGGTTTCAAGTTGTGTTTAGGCTCTCAAATGGATCTAAATTGTAAATTAGTATGTGGATTGATATTAGGGCCTACCCCCTCACTTCACACACTATAGTAATAAGGGTGTTAGGTGCTTAGCCAAGATATAATAATTGTTAGAGATTATACTCAATTAGAGAGTTGAGTTGGTTTTCCCCTTGGTGATGAAATCTAAGTAGGATGGATGAAAAAGGTGATCACTCGGTGATGAAATCCTAGTTGGGCCTTATGTCAATGTTTTTATGCTTGATTAAGTGTAAGTGGTTTGGTATTGTGTGTGTGATAATATTGAAATTATGATTAATTAATCTATGTGAGCTAAAATAAGTAAGAAAACAATAGATGTAGTCAATTTTAAGTCCAAGATGAAATTTTGATTTTGTTTTATGAGAAAAAACATAAGAAGAAGAATCACCTAGATGTAACTATGAACCCAAGAAAAGACTCAAGGGTCCCATTAAGAATTCCATAATGTTTTAGTGAATTTTTACTTATATTATTTGTAAGAAAGAGAGAAGAAACTAGATAAGGGTATGGTTAGTAGAAATTGATATGTTATACATGCATTAATCTAGATGATTATGGATACTCCTCTTTGGCTTGGGAGGAATAACCTTTAGATAATAAATCACTAAAGAAATGGCTAATTACTTAGTAGGGGAAATGTCCTAGCAAGATAGATTTAAGAAGCATGATATTTCTTGGATTTTGTCAATCTACACTCTTAAACAATCAAGTTTTGAAAATGAAAGATAAATTTCTTGCATAAATAATAGAAGGCACTGAAATCAAATACAAGAAGTGCTTGATAAATAAATAAGTGAATTTGATTAATTATAAAAATAAATAATTCAATATTAATGCTAATTGAATTAGGTGTGGTCCATAAAATAGCATGAGGTATTATGCTTGAGAAGAGGGTTTTCAAGTTGTATTTAGTTAAGGTTTGGTGGTTGAAAATATCTTGATATTATATTTGTCACATAGTGACCATCAGTGGTTGGGGTGACCATCGATGGTTAGGGTGACCATCGGTAGTTGGAAACCATCGATGGTTATGGACAGACCATCAATGATTACGGTGACTATCATCAATTAATGTGGGTCTAATCTGGTTCAAGAAGTTAGGTTAATAATGTTGTAGAATGGAATTTTATAAAATGGGTTTGGGCTAGGTTGGTTGTGAAATAGAAACAAATCAAACTAATTACTAAAAGAAGCTACTTAGCTTGTTGATCTAAAAAAGAGTTAAGATGTGTGGTTGAAGACTCATTGATGGAGTCTAGAGCAATTTCAACAAAGTAATGATACTTGGATATTGGCTGATGGATGGTACTACTTCGTAACTCTATCACACTTATTGGTTTACTAGGAGAATACCTACAAAATAAGATCTAATGCAATAATCTCTAATTTATGATGTGGATCATTCATTTCACCTCCTCCTCCTCTCTTTTTATATGAAGAAAGGAAAGGTGAGACAATCATTCAATAAGGTGTTTAACGAGGTGTCTAAATTTATATTTTACATGCATTGGTTCACACATGAATTAGACAAGCTAAATATAAAAATGTGAGCTAGAGTTGACTAGAGCTAACTATTCAGGTGGTTAAATGATGATCATCGATGGTTAGGCCTAACCATTGATGGTTAGGTGACCATCAGCGGTCGGTAGGTTAAACATTTAAGTTTGTAAAAGCAAGCCAAGGAGAGTTAGGTTTGGGGTTAATAAGTTACAGGATAGTCCCTAGGGGGTCCCAAGGTGGTCTAAGGGCTAGTTCAACATCTAGAACCATCATGCATGGTTTTTTAGTGTCTACAAGAAGACTTATAACTTGGTATTATCTTTATGTATTCCTAAGGGTCTAATGGATATGAGATCATCAACAAATTCTACATCATCATATTTTGGTTCATCATCACTACTAGGATTATGTATATCATACATTGTATTGAATATCTCATTATAATGATTTAATCTTGTAAACCCTCCAAGAAGGTGGTATCTTATTATTTAGGTAGCCATTTTTTTAATTTAGGAGGGATGTATTTTGGGATCTAGAGAAAATTCAAGGTAGTGGACTTTGAATAATTTTGATTTGTAAAATAATAATAATAGTGAGCCCAATTTGGATGGGACCTTAAAGGGCTTTGTGATATTTTATAAAGTAATAGATTCATAGGCTCTCATTGTGTGAATTAAACTATGAGTTGATGGTGTCAATCCTAATTTAACAATTTTGGGATTAGATATGATTCTTTAAAACAATCCTTAATTGTATTAGCTAGATATGATGCAACTTATCCAAGTGTGAAATCATTAACCACCCAAATGAGCTAATAAATGTATAATGTAGTGGGAAAACACCTAACTTTATCCATCATGGAATTTTAGATGTGACTACATAAACAACATGGAATTTATACATTATTGGGATCAATGGATACTATGATGACTTGGTATGATGGGGTTTACTTAGCTTAATAACTATGCTTGTGTAGATGGATACTTTAGTGTATGGAAGTACACTGTTAATTTATTATTAGCTTAGGATTCCTAGTCCATACCATTATATGAATCATAGTCCTAGTATGAGACCTAGTTATACACATGGGTGTAAGGTATTTTATGTTTAATTATTACTTTATATCAGGATTCTCAAGGCTCTAACATCTATGACATATCTAGATATATAGAATTAATGTGGTGTTCTCATATTAGATCAAGCCTCTCAGGGATTTTATAGATATGACATCTATAACACCTATTATAAGTGTATGTGGTGACATACCATAGGATCAAGCCTATCAAGGCTTTGATATATCTAACATGTCTAATACATCCAAGTGTACATAAGTACATGTCGATCTCTCCCATTGGATTGGGCCTCTTAGGGCTTTAACAACTCTTACACATCTAATTGTGTGGAAGTTCATTTGGAGTTATCCCATTGGATTATACATCCTATATCTTTAATATTTTTATAAATTTTGACACATTTGAAACTTTTGGGTGTAAGTACACATCATTCTCTCCCATTAGATTGAGCCTCTTGGGACTCTAACAAATCTAACACCTCAAAGACCTAAAAAATATACAAAAGGATAAAGCCATTTTAAAAGTGCCTCATAAGTAAGGGGACACTTACCTATCATAACAGAGGATGCAAGAGCTACCATCTATAATTCATGACTAACGCTCTAAGATTGAGATTTTAGAAGATGCGTATTTTTAATATTTCCAGTAGGGAAATGTTAGTGCTATAAAATATATGGAAAATACTTCAAAATCATAATGGAACTAGTCATTTTACAATTAAAAAATCTACATAATATATTCAACATAAATAAATGGGCCATTATCATAATTGAAAGGAATGGAGTCTAACAAATTCTTGAGATTTTGGAAAAGACAAATATCACACTAAGCTCAATAGAGGGTTGAGAATTTTTTGAAATTTTACTATTCATAAATGTTAGTCCTCACATTGATTTGTAAAATGCATTATTATGAAAATAATATTTTGATATTAGTTAAATTAAGGTAGTAGTTAATATTTAGTTTGTTATATGAATATATTATTAAATAGTTAATAATATATCTAATGTTAATATAGTTAGATAAATGATATTTTATAGGGATTGTAGTATCCCCATTTATAGGATTTTTTTGCCTATATTTTAGTCAAAACCTATGGCTCTATGTAATAGAGTTAATAATATCATATTGGGTGTTTTCAAATAAAGATCTCAATGTTCTCTAGTGTTCAAATTCTCCATTATTCATTATATTAGTTGAAGCTCTGATAATCTCATCCAAATAAAAATAGTGGTATTAGAGCAACACTATTTGGTCTTGTGCCTAAAATGGAGGATTAAAATTTTGAATGAGGTAATGTCATAAACTATATTATTGACTCAAATTGATTATTTGAATTCATTGATATAGATTTATTAGTGAGATAAGTTTATTTAGGCTTTGCTTGCATAGATTATGATATTAATTTTACACACACACACACACACACACACACACACACACACACACACAAACCTTTTACTATATCTATTATCATGTTGAAACATGTAAAGGATCAACCTAGCATCTCGGATTATAAACTCTATTATGAATGTATGCATTTCTATTTTTATTGAGAGGACTGTATGCATATACTAGATCCATGACAATCATTAGATCTAGCCTAGGATATGATCTAAAGGTTGTAATAGTTATTAAATTCATGATAATGTTTAAATGTTCAATTTGTATTTTATGTACCAGATTTGTGTAGGAGGGTTAAATCTATATGCATTTGGTTTGATTATTTATCTATGTCATTTTATTATTCAGGTTTTAAATTATAGTACTACCCAATGCCATTAAAGATTAATTTGGCATCAAACTCAATTTTGATCCACTCAACATTTGGATTAGAATTTACTAATTCTATGAGTAGTGTTTATAAAATCCATGACTCCTTCATAGATATAACATTGGATCTACCACTTGGTTCACGTCTCATAATATCTATAACTTTCCCTTTATTATATCATGATTTTCATCAAGTCTCCCATAAATCCAAGTATGCATCGGCCCTATAAGTCAATGGTTTTAGGACATATTTGCTTGGTATCGTGAATTCTTTTTATTTGAATTCATTTAGTATTTATTTTTATTAATGTCATTTGATATATATGTAAAATTTGAATATTTTTTTTATCAAAGCATCCATGTATCCAATTATTCAATTCATATAGTCATTATAAAATCTTATTTATATGGTCATTTTTTAGTAATTATTTTTTTTTAAGTTATTTTTGGTGTGATTAATATAAATTAATTTTTAGGTTTTTAGTGATAAGTCATTAAGGGTCATTGAGTCATGTCACAAGTTAGAGTTAGAATTTAAAAAGTTTTAGTCATTATTCTTTGTATGTTAAAGTTGAGAGTCAAAACCAATAGTCTTATGTATGTCAGAAACATAAGAATTTTTGGCCAACTTAGTTTTTTAATGTTTTATGTGATTACAAGTTTAATCAAGTTCATATCAGTAAGTTAATATAAAAATGTCAAAAGATTCATTTTTAAGAGTGTGTCAAAATTTTCAAAGTCAAAGTTTTCTCCTTCTAATAGATGCAATTTTAGGCAACCCCGACATCTAATTTTTCAGTCATGTACAAATTATTGGGGGGTCTTGTCTTCAAAAATGACATGCATATGTGCTTCACACATTCGTTTGTTGAGTAAGAAACAAAATTGTTAGAGGTTGGATGCACTAGAGGATAGAGGTTTTCTATGCCTCTCATTAGCCACTAATGAAGGGGTGCTCTTTCTATAGTCATACATTTATTTTATTTTCATTATTTATTTGTATATGTGATAAATAAGAGGTGTATTTCATATTTTCACACATCATTTACTTCTTTAAAAAAGTGTTATGGAAATTTAAGAGTGAAATTTGAATAGATTATTCTTACTTATAGTTCCCACACTATAAAGGTTGATGAGGTTCCCTTAGTGAATTGTTGATAGAAGATGGTTCATGTTTGGAGTTCCCATACTAATTTGATTGATGTATTCTTGATAGTGAATGGTTGATGAGACATTGATGTGTTCCTTCTCTACTTTCATTAAGTCCTATGAAACAAAAATTAACATGTAAATCCTAAGGGGGGAATGTTAAAAAATGTTATTCCTCACATTAATTTTTAAAGTGAATAATTATGAGAGTAATAATTTACTAATAGTTAAATTAAGTTAATAGTTAATATATAGTTTGTTATACAAAATTATTGTTAAATAGTTAACAATATATCTCATGTTAATATATATAGATGATTTATATTTTAAATGGATTTTAATATCCCCATTTATATGATTTCAAATTCATATATGTTATTAAAAACCTATGGGTTTATGTAATAGAGTTAATTATATTATATTATGTGTTTTCAAATAAATATCTTAGTTTTCTTTGATGTTCAACTTCTCCATTATTCATTGTATTTATTGAAGATCTGATAATCTCATCCAAATAAAAATATTTTAAAGTTACATAGGTAGCTTTTACTTTGTGAAAATGGATGTGTTAGCCATAAAAGTGACAAAAAATAACATAAACATGCATAGAACAAGAAAATATAGTCTACACTATCAATATATGTAATCATCACACATGGTAAATTATAGAATATATAGATCAATATAAATATTATAATAAATGGAAATACATGTATGATAAATCTTAGGCATCTAAAAATTATCAAATTAATATTAATATAAATATGTAACCTAAATAGATGTATCAATGTAGCAAGGGTATCCCACTAGGTGTAGGAATGCCATACACCTAATTATCCATGTCATATGAAACATTTACATCCTTCAACTGACTCATGTATATTGTGAAATTTGTTTTGGTATTAAAATGGATGTGTAATCTCCCATAATTTTCTAAATAACATAAATGAAACATGTATACTATCGCTCGATGTCATGCATAAGTCCTAATTTTTAATTTTTCTAAGTATTTTGATTTATTTACTTTTTTAATATTTTATTATTTTTTTAAATATTTTTAATATTTTATAATCATGTTTCTACTAATTAATGACCCAATCATTGGGATTATAAAATGCAAGCTTTATACCAAGTACGAAAAAAATCACTTATTGTGAATGAGTATTCCCATATGTATTTTTATTTGAATCTGAGATTTGATCGCATGTTGTAGTATATCTATCACTATCATTATGAACCATAGGATTATTAATAATATGTGTAAGCCTAATACCCATAGTATCCTATGTAATGCATTTTATAGTATAAAAAATTCTTGTATATATTGTGTAACACATGAAGTAATCTATAACACTAACTTAGGACATGGTGGGTTATATAATGATTGTCATGAAACCTAAATGGACCATTGAAGCAATGGGAATTCAAGAATTGTTCACCGATGAAATTAAATTACCTTCCTCTTAAATTCTTACATACTATGAATCTAAATAGGTTATATAGCTGACTATGGTGGGGGTGGGATTGGAGGATAAATTATCTCTAGCTGAATACGATACTCATATGCAATACTTTGAAATATAATCACATTGATACCATGTACATATTTAATGCATATATGTAATAAATATGACACTACATGGATTTTATGTATTAAAGGACATCCTAATAACATGTAAATTTACCCATTCTTGGTAGAGATAAAAATAAGGTAAAAATTATTGTAGGGTATACCTTAAGTGGTAGCACATTAATCCCAAAATAGTTTTATCTATTTATATTAAATACTTTCACTATATTTATTGTATCCATAAAATCTTCATGTGTATATCCAAGAATAGTAAGGAGTGACATAGTGTAATATTTTTCACTTGAGCCATTCTCTACCATAACACTATGTTAGGTTGAAAGTTAATGTATGTGTTCACAAATAATGGTGCATCAATAGAATCACCATAGCCAAATACACTATCATAAAAAGTAATTTTAGGTCACTATAAATATGTTCTTATAATTATACCAATAATACCAATTATATGATGTTCCTCCTTAATCATATAAGGATAATGTGTTATAGGAGGATATACTTTGTAAGTCATATGAACCTAGAGATTAGTCTTAGTTTCTATTTCCAAATGATTTGGAAAGGTATCAAAAAATATTTTCAATTTTTCATTCCCATTCAATTGTGATATTGAATCATTGGTGGGTATTCCAATATAATTAATCTCAATAGTGTTGTCATTAATGAGATATTTAATCTTATGTCTTAGGAAAAAAACATCTATCTATATAATGTCTAAACACCCACGATAATCATATCATGCATTGCTATCATATCCCTTATGTAGAGACCTACTTATATCAACCTCTTTTTTTTGAGTAAGGGATATAAGGTTTCACTCAATTAACTTTTGTATTATCTTATGAGTAGGTTGTAATAAATTTGAAAGTTCCCTCCTTTATGGGGATGAAAATACAAGAAATTTAGTGGGTTGATACACTATGTTAACTTGTATATTTACCTAATTATTACTATATTTCATTTTTTCATTGTAATTTACTTTGAATTGAAACATTACGCTTTAATGAGTAGGAGGATTAACTAGATACTTTGTATTATTCATTAAAATAATACCTTAACTTTTTAATGCTTAACTATACAATATATTTATTTAAGTGAATAGAATATATTAAAAATAATGGACTAATTGAGATGGGAAAGCAAAAAAATCTAAATATATCTTGTAAATAATTTTTATCTATAGTTTTTTTCATTTTATAAATCATGGTATCATACCAAAGCACATAGCCACTAATTAATTCATTAAATTTGTGCTTAAGATTTACAATTTGAGTGTAGGAAAATTGATCATTGATATTCATTATAAAGTTTTCTGAAAATTGACCCACTGAAGTACTAAATATATGAACTGATTGGAATGGGAGGTCATAGAACCACCATAAATCACATTTTTTTAATACTTCAAAGTAACAAATTAGTTAACAAATTATCATAAGAGGAATAATCCAAACATGTTTCTTAAAATTATATTAAGTGTTACTCTACATTACCTTTCCCATTATATAATGCAAGTTTAATGCTAATAAATTTGTAGGTAAGGGATAAGCTAAAGTATATGCGGCCAATGGATTATGAAACAATGCTTGAAAATAAGCCGAATGATTACTTTAAAAGAACTATTTTATAAGTGCAACACATTATCTTGGAGATCTTGAATAATCTATATGAGGGATTTTTCACTATGCATTAATTATGATGTGATATGATTAGTGATCATAAGAGGCATAAGTAATATAGATTGAGTAAAAAAATATGTTTCCCCTATACCATGGTTGGGAATCACATGTGTAATCATATGTGTAGACATAGGAATAGTATAATTGGTAAATGTGCCATGAATACCTATTTTAGGTTCATTACCTCTAAAATTTTGATTAATATTATTGAATGGCTCATGTTTTTTTATATATGACAACCTTAGTATTTTTTGCATTTTTGTCTTATAGGATTAATTTTAAGACATTATCAGTCATGAGATTGGAGACAAATTCAAAATATAAAATTATGCAATGGTTCAACTTATGAAATATATACCCCATTAATATGATTAAGATGTGTTCCATTCTACATCAAAAATTCCATCATTGGTAATATTTTTCTCTTATCATATGTTTTCATCAGTAAAATTTGCATCAAAAGAAAAAGAATAGTTATTATTTATCTCTTTCATTTTATACATTTTAGACTAAAAAAATGAATATATTTATGCTCAATTTGTACATGACTTAACCTAACACTTCATATTAAATGCACACATGAACTAGCCTTCTTAGATGACATAAAATAAAATCATGAAAACTAGAAGAAGGATAGAGAAAAGAGAAAATATTTTTATCTTAATGTATGGGGATCTAATAAATTAAATATAAAACCATAAGCCATAAATATGAATCCTTAAGTAAAAATTAATAAACCCTAAGGAAAAATGTAGTGTTTGACATGCTAAATATAATGATAAGGTTCACCAATCTCTACTTGGAATGAAACTTGTATGCCTATTTACTTGGATTAAATGTTTTATAAACATGATGTAAATAACTCTTTATTTTGAGATAAGTGATTCATAAGTTTCAACCCTCACATAAAAATGGGGTCATAAAATGGGATTGTATTAGGTATAAAGGCCATGTAGGTAGATATTTCCTATTTTGGGTTATACTATGTGTATTTTATCAAAAAAATTAGAAAAATAAGGCATATGTGAGTTATATGTGGACATTATAAAGGATTTTAAGTAATAGTTAATTTTTTTGTCATTTAGAGGCAAATTATATGGGCTAGATTGAGTATATTTTATAAAATTGATTAGATTGATGATATTGATATTCATAATATGGAATTATATATCCCTTGAGGTACATGTGGATTAGATTTGGGTTATGAATTTTGTTCATGAAAAAAAAATTATATGATGGGTTATAATGGTACTATGTAAGCACTTTGGGTCTAAAATATGTTTGGAGAAATTGATTTAAATTTTCAATTTACATGTGAACCTATTTTGAGATTCCACCTTTACATATAAAAATGTTTTGGTGTTTCACAAAATATTTTTAATGATATTTAGAGGGGAGTGGTTGAATATTATACATTTTTTAGCTTCTATCTCTAAAGTGGTTGAGACATTAAAACTCCTCAAAACATTATTTTAGTAGTTGAATCTCCTTAGGTCATATTCCTCATGGAATTATCTTGATGAGTTTAATAAATGATACATTTGTTTGTGTAAATTCATGTATTCATTCCTTAACTTTCTAATTTCAATTATTTTAATGATCTAGATTATTTCATATTTTATACCATGAGTGGACATTTACCTATATATATTTCCTTGTATGATTTTCAAGGATAAAATTAAACATTTGGCACATACCTATTATAGTCATGTGAGATTTAAAAATGTTCCAAATTACTTCATTTTATCATTTTAATCTATCATTTTCAATATTATACTAAAATGGGGGCATTTTTAGACCACAAAATTTGGTATTAGACACTTTGTAACATATATTTTGACATATATTTACATACTTAGACTTGTGTGTACACATGTGAATATTGCACACATGTTCTCCTATCCATTTACTCATCTATTTTTTAGTCCAAGATAATTTAGTATCACACATATTAAATATCACCCTAGTCTATGAAATAATGCACCATAATCTTAAGTAGATTTTTACCATAATCCATATCATTTCCCCCATTCTATGGACAATTTCAATAATAGTGAGATGTTTACAATTTTATGAAAATGTATACATCTATCGATAGTTTCCAAGGACCCTTAATATATAATTTTCAAATTAAAATGTCTCCCTTTGGTCAATATAGACACATTTCATATGTTAATTATGGGGGGAAATATCAAAGCGTCATATATAAATATAAATGAAGCCTAATGTCTTATTCAAATTGTCACTACTTAGAAATTACTTAGTCATTCACTCTCTATTTGAAAAAAAAATGAGAAATATATTGTAACTCTCTTGAGACATTATGAAAAAAACATACACACCCTAAAACACATTAAAGGAGTATCATTATATCCAATTTTAAATACAAACACAATGTCAAATTTACATGTTTTTAAGTGTCAAAATACAAATGTTGAATCACATTATATGATTTTAATGATGGTGTGCACACACACATAGGTGAGATAAATACATGTATTTTTAGCCTTATTTAGATTATTATAATGAAAGTAATTCTCATTCACTCTACCAAGATTGGTTAGGCCTATCCATCCCATCTTTATAACACCTTTTCCCAAGTTTATCATATGTCGAAAGTGGATATATGGTTCTAAGGAATGGATAAATAAATCAAGGATCTTCACATTAGATCAAGGTAAAATGAAAAACATATAAATCATCTAAAAGTGAAAACATGATGACATGAAGCTATAAATATTGGCACAATCAACCTAGATAGTACATATAAAGACTAAATAATATCATTCACCGTAAAGGTTTGACTTCCCTAGAAAAATATTATAAGGTATTGAGGTCTCGTTACCTGATTTGAGTAGTTGTATAGCATTTTATAGGTTTTTGACATAATGAGTGAGTATAATAAATCATATAATTATCTAAGTGCATCTCTTACCTCTTTATGTGGTCATTTCTTAAAATATTAAGTGTAAAATAAATCCCATTTTAGCATTTGATTTTTAATGGTAAATTCCCTATATTAATTAATCTAAATTTCAATAGTTTTATCTTATTTATATTTCTTTAAATAAAAAATAGGTAAAATTATCTTATATAATGTATTTTTCTTAGAAATTGACACCATGATAAATATATAGTTCATATTTTGGGTCAGATATGTGATTTAATTGGGATAGATTAAGTAAATTAAGGAATATACATAATATAGGATTTTGATAAATAGTTAGTAGATTATTTTACATTTTAAGATATGATATATGGGTTAGGTTAAGTATATTTTATCATATATATAATATTAAATATAATTATAGATAAAATATGGAATTATATGTCCCTTTTAGGTACATATGAATCATATTTGGGGTATGAATATTGTTCATGTAAACACTTCTCCATTTTTATGATGGGGAATGATGATACTATGTAATCACTTTTGGTCTAGAATCTATTTTGAATAGTTGATTTAGAGTTTTAATTTACATAAAAAACTTATTCCATGATTCCTCATTTACATAAAAACTTGTTAATGAGTTCCACATTTACATTCAAACCTAGTTTAGGATTTCAATAGATAGTTTTGATGATATTTAAAGGGGTGTGATTGAATATTATATCCCACTCAAATTATAGAACTTATCCATCTCCATTGTGCTTGGGAAACTAAAACTCTTGAGAAAATGATTAAATTAGTTTCATCTCCTTAAGGCATAATCACCCCATGGAATTCTCCAAATGAGTAAAAAAAATGGAATATTGGTTCTTGTACCCTCAAGAGTATTCCTTCCTTGACTTTTCAAATTCAAAAAAATTAATGATACATATTATTTAATATTTTATATCATGAGTGGAAAATGATTATAGTATGGAAGTTTAATTTCTTTTAGAGCTATAGTACCATTCTTGTGTGTTTATATTAAAAAAACTATCAAAAAAATAAATATCAATATTTAATTACATCAATTAGAAATGTTGGATGAAACACAAATCTATACTCTTAAACATATACAAGAATATCATATTAACATTAAAAAAAATCATATAATAAGAAGATACAAAATATAGAATCTAAAATTTTGGACTTGGTAATATAATAAAAATCAAAAGAACACTAATATAGATAAAATAAATTGGTAAGGACTATTTTTTACTATGGAGAAGCTTGGCATATGGGTTTATAGTTTAGCTTGAATTTAGTTAAACCCTTTGAAAAAACCATAAAAATAATGTAGATAAACTATTTTTACATATAATTACAAAAAAAATTAAGGACATTCTTAAAAAATAAACTATTTAAAAAATTCAAAACCATGACCTGTGCATGATATTATTTACTAGCTTACATGATTGATTAATTTTTATTACCATATAAATGGTGAAATACAAATACATTTTATATGTGTGTTATTTCCATAAAATACATAAGTGATATGTAAGACATATAAGTTTTATATCATACTTATAAATATAAATACATGAAATTCATTACAGCCACAAGCTGGCTTTCTACATTAATGTCCATGCCTATACTAAGGGAATCTTGGTATAATATTCAATATATATATTGAATATTATACCAAGATTCCCTTAGTATAGGCATGGACATTAATGTAGAAAGCCAGCTTGTGGCTGTAATGAATTTCATGTATTTATATTTATAAGTATGATATAAAACTTATATGTCATATATATATATATATATATATATATATATATGAGATGTAAGACATATAAGTTTTATATCATACCTATAAATATAAATACATGAAATTCATTACACCCACAAGCTACCTTTCTACATTAATGGCCATGCCAATACTAGAGGAATCTTGGTATTATTTTCAATACACACACACACACACACACACACACACACACACACACACACACACACACACACACACACACACACACACACACACACACACACACACACACACACACACACACACACATGTATGTATGCATGTATGCATGTATGTGTGTGTGTGTGTGTGTGTGTGTGTGTGTGTGTGTGTGTGTGTGTGTGTGTGTGTGTGTGTGTGTGTGTGTGTGTGTCTGTGTGTGTGTGTGTGTGTGTGTGTGTGTGTGTGTGTGTGTGTGTGTGTGTGTGTGTGTGTGTGTGTGTGTGTGTGTGCGCGTGTGCATATACACACACACACACACACACACACACACACACACATATATATATATATATGTATATGTGTATATATATATATATATATATATATATATATATATATATATATATATATATATATATATATATATATATATATATATATCTGTATATATATATATGTATATGTATATATATATATATATATATATATATGTATATGTGTGTGTGTGTGTGTGTGTGTGTGTGTGTGTGTGTATGTATGTATGTATACTATTGTTCCCAAAATATGTCCCTCATTTTTGGGACAACATATGAACTATTTTGGTCCTACAGGCCAAAATCCTCTCTTTCCTTCTCAAAAAATTATTCTAAACATTTAAATTCTTCATTATTCAATATTTTTTAGTTAAGGGACTAGCAAGTTTAACAAGTTCAACAGGTTCAATGAGCTCTCTCTAAGGAACAAGTCTCCAACACTTAGGTGATTTCAAGATAGGTTCAAAGGTTCAATGAGTTCAAAAGTTCAATGAAATCAGAAAGCTTAATGAGTTAAGCACTTCAGCAAGAGTTAAAATTTCAACCACTTCGACAAGTTCAACAGCTTCAAAATACTTAGCAAAATAAGGAAGATTGAACCATTGAACCTTGAACCTAAGAAGGTTCAATGGGTTCAATGGTTTAAAGGTTTAATAAGATGGTTCAAGTGGTCAATTAAATGAGTGAAATAAAAGATTGAATCGTTGAACCGTTGAACCAAATTTGGTTCAATCAAAAGGTTCAAAAGAGTTCCCCAAAGCCCAAAGGCCAAGTGCCCTTATGGAGGGCAATGAAAAAAAGGCAGGTGCCCTTGCGGAGGGTAGGGAACATTTGCTCAAAGATCAAAGAGAAGGCTGAAAGGGTAAGGTTTCCTTCAAAAAATTTATTCCAAGAAATTACCAAGTAAAGGAAACAAAATAATTCCTTTGAAAATATTTTTTGTGAAAGAATTTCATAAAGAAAATCATTTAGACAAATTGTCTGAAGAAATTCCTTCAGACATTTCATGCGAAGGAATGATCAAAAGCCCAACAGAAAAGTGGCTAAGGCAAGGGAAGATTTCCTTCAGACAAAATGTCTAAAGGAATTCCTTCAGACATTTTGTCCAAAGGAATTGAAGATGAAGACTTCCCAAAGGACCCCGAAGGGTAGGTACCCTAGAGGGGGGATCTCTCTGTTATAGAAGTAAAACTCTGCCAAAATTGAGAGTTGATAATTGAGACTTTGATCTCATATTATTAATCATATTTCTTTGTTTTGAATGTGAAAGAAAGTTAATTTTAGACTTTTTGTTATAATAGCTTGTGTCATTTAAGAGATTGTTCTTATGTCTATTTCTTGAATGTGTTTTTGTCCATTTTAACAAAATAAGCAGAACTAGTGGAAGTAATCAGGAAGGTGTCCTGAAGCCAATTATGGGAGACTTTGTGCTACATAATTGCCTTTAGTGTGTTTGTCTATTTTCTATTTCTATGTAAAGGACCTTGGGATGACTTTGTTGCCTCATTGTCCTTCGTATCTCACTCTTGGGTAGTTGAGGTGGAGACTTTGTACTACACTTCATTCTTCTAGTTATTGTGTCCTTGTTACTTATCACTAACAGAAAGAACTCCTACTATTTGTTTCAAGACCACATCTAAAAGAAGAGAAGTGCCTTTAATGTTTCTAGCTTGGATTTCTCCTTTGTTTGTGAAAATCATCTCTAAACAAAGAGATATAGATGGTGTTATCCTACCCCTGAGTGTTATTTTCTGCATATATATAGTTTATAGCACCTCATATTTGTAGGGAACCTCCCCTTGATGAGAGGAGAGATTTATCCCCTTTTTATGTGGTAAACCTACACACTTGGCTGACAAATATCCCTATGCTATGGTTGAAATCACCTATTTTACTCATCAGTTAGCTGGTGACAAAATATTCACCCAATAGTTTTTGGTGACTCCACTAGGGAAGAGCATGTAGTTTGAGGCCTCAAGCTTTAAGCTGAAGCAGGGCTAGTTCTTTCCCATTTTTATTCTACAATTTGGAAACTCCACATTATACTAGAAGATAGAGAGCCCAAGGTGTTTTTGACCCTATTTTTGAGTTGGTACAGTAGGGCAATTTCAATTTGTTCCCTCCCCAAATTCAAGTTCAATGATCTAGGAGTGTTCCTCCTACCCATACCAGGTCACCAACATAAGGCAGAGCTTCTTTTTCTGCTATTAGCATAGCTTTTCCTATACATACTCCACCCAAATTTGTTATCCCCCTTTTCCATAATCAAATCATGGTGGTGCAAGGCCCCTAGGGTAACTCTTTTGGCCCACACAATTTAACCCCACCTTTACATGAGCTTCCACGTAGTTCATGGAAGAATTTCCAAAAAAAAATTGGTGATGGGAGAGTTCATCTTGATGAACATATTGCTACCTTCAGCATAGCCTGTGGTGTGATAGGCATGGAGTATGAGGATGTAGCAGTCAAGTTATTTGTGGTCTTTTAAAGCTGTTGAACTTTTTGAAGCAGTTGAAATTTTAACTCTTACCGAAGCGCTTAATTCGTTAATCTTGCTGATGTCATTGAACCTTTGAAATCATTGAACCTTTGAACTTTTCTTGAAATTGCCTAAGTGTTAGAGACTCATTCCTTAAAGAGATCTCGTTGAACCTGTTGAACTTGTTAAACCTACTAGTCCCTTAACTAAAAAATATTGAATAATGAATAATTTAAATGTTCAAAATAATTTTTTGAGAAGGGAAGAGAGGATTTTGGCCTGTAGGACCAAAATAGTTCATATTTTGTTCCAAAAATGAGTGATATATTTTGGGAACAACAGTATACATACATACATACATATATATATATATATATATGTATGCACAAACATACACACATATAGACACACATGTACATGCATACATACATACATGTGTGTGTGTGCATGTGTGTGTATGTGTGTGCATGTGTGTGTGTGTGTGTGTGTGTGTGTGTGTGTGTGTGTGTGTGTGTGTGTGTGTGTGTGTGTGTGTGTGTTTGTATTGAAAATAATACCAAGATTCCCCTAGTATTGGCATAGCCATTAATATATAAGGGTAGCTTGTGGGTGTAACTAATTTCATGTATTTATATTTATAGGTATGATATAAAACATATATGTCTTACATCTCACTTGTGTGTGTGTGTGTGTGTGTGTGTGTGTGTGTGTGTGTGTGTGTGTGTGTGTGTGTGTGTGTGTGTGTGTGTGTGTGTGTGTGTGTGTGTGTGTGTGTGTGTGTGTGTAATGTATGTATGTATATTATTGTTCCCAAAATATGTCACTCATTTTTGGGACAACATATGAACTATTTTGGTCCTACAGGCCAAAATCCTCTCTTCCCTTCCCAAAAAATTGTTCTGAGCATTTAAATTCTTCATTATTCAATATTTTTTAGTTAAGGGACTAGCAGGTTTAACAAGTTCAATAGGTTCAATGAGCTCTCTCTAAGGAACGAGTCTCCAACACTCAGGTGATTTCAAGATAGGTTTAAAGGTTCAACGACATCAGCAAGCTTAATGAGTTAAGCACTTCAGCAAGAGTTACAATTTCAACCACTTCAAGTTCATCAGCCTCAAAAGACTTAACAAAAAGAAGGAAGATTGAACCATTAAACCTTGAACCAAAAAAGGTTCAAGCGGTTCAATGGTTTAAAGATTCAATAAGATTAGTTCAAGTGGTTAATTAAATGAGCGAAAAAAAAGATTGAACCGTTGAACCGTTGAACCAAAGTTGGTTCAATCAGCCGAATCAATCAAAAGGTTCAAAAGATTTCACCAAAGCCCAAAGGCCAAGTGTCATTGTGGAGGGTAGTGAACCAAGGCCAACTACCCTTGTGGAGGGCAGTGAACAAAAGGTAGGTGCCCTTGCAGAGGGTAGGGAACATTTGCTCAAAGATCAAAGAGAAGGCTGAAAGGGTAAGGTTTCCTTCAAACTTTTTATTCAAAGAAATTACCAAGTAAAGGAACAAAAATAATTCCTTCGAAAATATTTTTTGAAAAATAATTTCACAAAGAAAATCCTTCGGACAAATTGTCTAAAGAAATTCCTTCGGACATTTTACCTGAAGGAATGATCAAAAGTCGGGTAGAAAAGCGGCTAAGGCAAGGGAAGATTTCCTTCAGACAAAATGTTTGAAGGAATTCTTTCAAACATTTTGTCCAAAGCAATTGAAGACAAAGACCACCTGAAGGACCCCAAAGGGTAGGTACCTTGGAGGGGGGATCTCTCTGTTATAGAAGTAAAACTCTACGAAAAATGAGATTTGATTATTGAGACTTTGATATCAGATTGTTAATCATATTTCTTTGTTTTGAATGTGAAAGAAAGTTACTTTCAGACTTTGTGTTATAATAGCTTGTGTCATTTAGGAGATTGTTCTTATGTCTATTTCCTAAATGTGTTCTTGTCCATTTTAATGAAATAAGCACAACTAGTGTAAGTAATCAGGAAGGTGTCCTGAAGCCAACTATGGGAGACTTTGTGTTGCCATAATTGCCTTTAGTGTGTTTGTCTATTTTCTATTTCTATGTAAAGGACCTTGGGATGACTTTGTGCCCTCATTGTCCTTCGTATCTCACTCTTAGGTAGTTGAGGTGGAGACTTTGTACTACACTTCATTCTTCTGGTTACTGCATCCTTGTTATTTATCACGACCAGAAAGAACTCTGACTATTTGTTGGAAGACCTCTTTTGAAAGAAGAGAAGTGCCTTCAATGTTTCTAGCCTCGATTTCTCCTTTGTTTGTGAACATCATCTCTAAAAAAAGAGATATGGATGGTGTTGTTCTACCCCTGAGTGTTATTTTTTGCATATATATAGTATATAGCACCTCATATTTATAGGAAACCTCCCCTTGATGAGAAGAGAGATTTGTCCCCTTTTGATGTGGTAAACCTACACACTTGGCCAAAAAATCTCCCTATGCTATGGTTGAAATCACCTATTTTACTCATCAGTTAGCTGGTGAAAAAATATTCACCCAATAGTTTTTGGCGACTCCACTAGTGAAGAGTGCGTAGTTTGAAGCCTCAAGCTTCAAGCTGAAGCAGGGCTAGTTCTTTCCCATTTTTATTCTACAATTTGGTAACTCCACATTATACTAGAAGATAGAGAGGCCAAGGTGTTTTTGACCCTATTTTTGAGTTGGTAAAGTAGGGCAATTTCAATTTGTTCCCTCACCAACTTCAAGTTCAATGATCCAGGAGTGTTCCTCCTACCCATACCAGGTCACCAACACAAGGCAGAGCTTCTATTTTGCTATTAGCATAGCTTTGCATATACATAATCCACCTAGATTTGTTATCCCCATTTTCCATAATCAGATCATGGTGGTGCAAGCCCCCTAGGGTAACTCTTTTGGCCCACCCAATTTAACCCCACCTCTACATGAGCTTCCACGTAGTTCACATAAGAATTTCCCAAAATTCTTTGGTGATGGGAGAGTTCATCTTGATGAACATATTGCTACCTTTAGCATAGCCTATGGTGTGATAGGCATGGAGTATGAGGATGTAGCAGTCAGGTTATTTGTGGTCTTTTGAAGCTATTGAAATTGCCAAAGCGGTTGAAATTTCAACTCATGTTGAAGCGCTTAATTCATTAAGCTTGCCGATGTTGTTGAACCTTTGAACTCATTGAACCTTTGAACCTGTCTTGAAATTACCTAAGTGTTCGAGACTCATTCCTTAGTGAGAGCTCATTGAACCTGTTAAACTCGTTAAACTTGATAGTCCCTTAACTAAAAAATATTGAATTGTGAAGAATTTAAATGCTCAGAACAATTTTTTGAGAAGGGAAGAGAGGATTTTGGCTTGTAGGACCAAAATAGTCTATATGTTGTCTCAAAAATTACTGACAAATTTTGGGAACAGTATACATACATACATACATTAATACATACACACACACAGATATATATATATATATATATATATATATATATATATGTATGTGCACACACACACACACACACACACACACATGCATACATACATACATACATGTGTGTGTGTGTGTGTGTGTGTGTGTGTGTGTGTGTGTGTGTGTGTGTGTGTGTGTGTGTGTGTGTGTGTTTGTATTGAAAATAATACCAAGATTCCCCTAGTATTGGCATGGCCATTAATGTAGAAAGGTAGCTTGTGGGTGTAATGAATTTCATGTATTTATATTTATAGGTATGATATAAAACTTATATGTCTTACATCTCACTTATATATATATATATATATATATATATATATATATATATATAAGTGAAATGTAAGACATATAAGTTTTATATCATACATATAAATATAAATACATGAAATTCATTACACCGACAAGCTACCTTTCTATATATATAAGTGAGGTGTAGAAAGGTAGATTGTGGGTGTAACGAATTTCATGTATTTATATTTATAGGTATGATATAAAAATTATATGTCTTACATCTCACTTATATATATATATATATATAATATTATACCAAGATTCCCTTAGTATAGGCATGGACATTAATCTGTTACTCATTTTTGGGACAACATATGAATGATTTTGGTCCTACATGCCAAAATCCTCTCTTCCCTTCTCAAAAAATTGTTTTTAGCATTTAAATTCTTCATTATTCAAGATTTTTTAGTTAAGGGCTAGCAGGTTTAACAAGTTCAACAAGATCTCTTTAAGGAACGAGTCTCCAACACTTAGGCAATTTCAAGACAGGTTCAAAGGTTCAACGAGTTCAAAGGTTCAATGAAATTGGCAATCTTAATGAGTTAAGCACTTCGGCAAGAGTTAAACTTTTAACCGCTTCGATAAGTTCATCAGCTTCAAAAGACATAGAAAAAAGAAGGAAGATTGAACCACTGAACCTTGAACCAAAAAAGGTTCAACGGGTTCAACAGTTTAAAGGTTCAATAAGATTGGTTCAAGAAATCAATTAAATGAGTAGAACAAATGATTTAACCATTGAACCAAAGTGGTTCAATCACTTGGTTCAATTAGAAGGTTCAAAATAGTGCCCCAAAGCCCAAATCCCAAGTGCCCTAGTGGAGGGCAGTGAACCAAGGCCAACTGCCCTTGCGGAGGGTAGTGAACAGAATGTAGGTGTCCTTGTGGAGGGTAGGGAACATTTTCTCAAAGATCAAAGAGAAGGCTAAAAGGGTAAGGTTTCCTTCAAAAAATTTATTCGAATAAATTACCAAGTAAATGAACCAAAATAATTTATTTGAAAAGAATTTCCATGGAAGAATTTCACAAAGAAAATCCTTTAGACAAATTGTCTGAAGAAATTCCTTCAAACATTTTACTCGAAGGAATGATCAAAAGCTCGGTGGAAAAGTGGCTAAGGCAAGGGAAGATTTCCTTTAGACAAAATGACTGAAGGAATTCCTTTAGACATTTTGTCCAAAGGAATTGAAGATGAAGACCACCTGAAGGACCCCGAAGGGCAGGTAACTTGGAAGGGGGATCTCTCTGTTATAGAAGTACAACTTTTCCAAAATTGAGAGTTGATTACTGAGTCTTTGATCTCAGATCTTTAATAATATTTCTTTGTTTTGAATGTGAAAGAAAGTTACTTTGAGACTTTATGTTGTAATATCTTGTGTCATTTAGGAGATTGTTCTTATGTCTATTTCTTGAATGTGTTCTTGTCCATTTAAACAAAACAAGCAGAACTAGTGGAAGTAATCAGAAAGGTGTCCTGAAGCCAACTGTGGGAGACTTTGTGCTGCCATAATTGCCTTTAGTGTGTTTGTCTATTTTCTATTTCTATGTAAAGGACCTTGGGATGAATTTTTACCCTCATTATCCTTTGTATCTCACTCTTGGGTAGTTAAGGTGGAGACTTTGTACTACACTTCATTCTTCTGGTTACTACATCCTTGTTACTTATCACTACCAGAAAGAACTCCTAGTATTTGTTGCAAGACCACTTCTGAAAGAAGAGAAGTGCCTTCAATGTTTCTAGCCTAGATTTCTCCTTTTTTGTGAACATCATCTTTGAAAAAAGAGATATGGATGGTGTTGTCCTACCCCTGAGTGTTATTTTCTGCATATATATAGTATATAGCACCTCATATTTATAGGGAACCTCCCCTTGATGAGAGGAGAGATTTGTCGCCTTTTGATGTGGTAAACCTACACACTTGGCTGACCAATCTCCCTATGCTATGGTTGAAATCACCTATTTTACTCATCAATTAGCTGGTGACAAAATATTCATCCAATAGTTTTTGGCGACTCCACTAGGGAAGAGCGTGCATTTTGAAGCCTCAAGCTTCAAACTAAAGCATGGCCAGTTCTTTCCCATTTTTATTCTACAAATTAGGAACTCCATGCTATACTAGTAGACAGAGATCCCAAGGTGTCTTTGACCCTATTTTTGAGTTGGTACAGTAGGGCAATTTCAATGTGTTCCCTACCCAACTTTAAGTTGAATGATCTAGGAGTGTTCCTCCTACCCATACTAGGTCACCAACACAAGGCAGAGCTTCTTTTTATGCAATTAACATAGATTTGCCTATACATACTCCACCCAAATTTGGTTTCCCCCTTTTCCATAATCAAATCATGGTGGTTCAAGGCCCTTGGGGTAGCTCTTTTGGCCCACTCAATTTACCCCACCTCTACATGAGCTTCCACGTAGTTCAAGGAAGAATTTCCAAAAATTCTTTGGTGATGGGAGAGTTCATCTTGATGAACATATTATTTCCTTTAGCATAGCCTATGGTGTGATAGGCATGGAGTATGAGGATGTAGCAGTCAGGTTATTTATGGTCTTTTGAATCTATTGAACTTGTTGAAGCGGTTAAAATTTTAACTCTTGCCGAAGCGCTTAATTTATTAAGCTTGCCAATGTCGTTGAACCTTTGTACTCGTTGAACCTTTGAACTTGTCTCGAAATCACCTAAGTTTTGGAGACTCATTCCTTAGAGAGAGCTCATTGAACCTATTGAACTTGTTAAACCTACTAGTCCCTTAACTAAAAAATCTTGAATAATGAAGAATTTAAATGTTCAGAACAATTTTTTGAGAAGGGAAGAGAGGATTTTGGCCTATAGGACCAAAATAGTTCATATGTTGTTCTAAAGATGAGTGATAGATTTTTGGAACAATAGTACACACACACACACACACACACACACACACACACACACACACACACACACACACACACACACACACACACACACACACACACACATGTATGTATGTATGTATGTATGTATGTGCACACACGCACAAACATACATGCATACATACAAACATGTGTGTGTGTGTGTGTGTGTGTGTGTTTGTATTGAAAATAATACCAAGATTCCCCTAGTATTGGCATGGCCATTAATGTATAAAGTTAGCTTGTGGGTGTAACGAATTTCATGTATTTATATTTATAGGTATGATATTAAACTTATATGTCTTACATATCACTTTTATATATATATATATATATATATATATATAAGTGAGATGTAAGACATATAAGTTTAATATCATACCTATAAATATAAATACATGAAATTCATTACACCCACAAGCTACCTTTCTACATTAATGGCAATGTCAATACTAGGGGAATCTTGGTATTATTTTCAATACAAACACACACACACACATGTTAGTATGTATGCATGTATGTATGTGTGTGTGTGTGTGTGCATGCACACATACATACATACATACATACATACATACATACATACATACATACATATATGTATATATATATATATATGTATGTATGTATGTATGTATGTATACTATTGTTCCCAAAATTTGTCACTCATTTTTGGGACAACATATGAATGATTTTGGTCCTACAGGCCAAAATCCTCTTTTCCCTTCTGAAAAAATTGTTTTCAGCATTTAAATTCTTCATTATTCAAGATTTTTTAGTTAAGGGACTAGCAGGTTTAACAAGTTCAACAAGCTCTCTCTAAGGAACGAGTCTCCAACACTAAGGTGATTTCAAGATAGGTTCAAAGGTTCAACGAGTTCAAAGGTTGAATGAAATTGGCAAGCTTAATGAGTTAAGAACTTCGGCAAGAGTTAAAATTTCAACTGCTTCTGCAAGTTCATCAGCTTCAAAAGACATAGCAAAAAGAAGGAAGATTGAACCAGAACAAAAGATTGAACTGTTGAACCATTAAACCAAAGTTGGTTCAATCAATTGGTTTAATTAGAAGGTTTAAAAGAGTGCCACAAAGCCCAAAGGCCAAGTGCCCTTGTGGAGGGCAGTGAACCAAGGCCAACTGCCCTTGCAGAGGGTAATGAACAAAAGGTAGGTGCCCTTGTGGAGGGTAGGGAACATTTTCTCAAAGATCAAAGAGAAGGCTAAAAGGGTAAGGTTTCCTTCAAAAAATTTATTCAAAGAAATTACCAAGTAAAGGAACCAAAATAATTCCTTCGAAAATATTTTCCATGGAAGAATTTCAAAACGAAAATCCTTCGAACAAATTGTCTGAAGAAATTCCTTTGAACATTTTACTCGAAGGAATGATCAAAAGCTCAATGGAAAAGTGGCTAAGGCAAGAGAAGATTTCCTTCAGACAAAATGTCTGAAGGAATTGCTTTAGACATTTTGTCCAAAGGAATTGAAGATGAAGACTGCCTGAAGGATGCCAAAGGGTAGGTACCCTAGAGGGGGGATCTCTCTGTTATAGAAGTAAAACTCTGCTAAAATTGAGAGTTGATTATTGAGTCTTTGATCTCAGATATTTAATCATATTTATTTGTTTTGAATGTGAAATAAATTTACTTTGAGACTTTGTATTGTAATAGCTTGTGTCATTTAGGAGATTGTTCTTATGTCTATTTCTTGAACGTGTTCTTGGCCATTTAAAAAAAATAAGCAAAACTACTGGAAGTAATCAGGAAGGTGTCCTGAAGCCAATTATGGGAGACTTTGTGGTGCCATAATTGCATTTAGTGTGTTTGTCTATTTTCTATTTCTATGTAAAGGACCTTAGGATGACTTTGTGCCCTCATTGTCTTTCGTATCTCACTCTTGGGTAGTTGAGGTATAGAATTTGTACTGCACTTCATTCTTCTGGTTACTACATCCTTGTTACTTATCATGAAAGAACTCCTACTATTTGTTGCAAGACAACTTATGAAAGAAGAGAAGTGCCTTCAATGTTTGTAGCCTAGATTTCTCCTTTGTTTGTAAACATCATCTCTAAAAAAAGAGATATGGATGGTGTTGTCCTACCCCTGAGTGTTATTTTCTGCATATATATAGTATATAACACCTCATATTTATAGAGAACCTCCCCTTGATGAGAGGAGAGATTTGTCACCTTTTGATGTGGTAAACCTACACACTTGGTTGACCAATCTCCCCATGCTATGGTTGAAATCACCTATTTTACTCATCAATTAGCTAGTGACAAAATATTCACCCAATAGTTTTTGGCAACTCCACTAGGGAAGAGCGTACGGTTTGAAGCCTCAAGATTCAAACTAAAGCATGGCTAGTTCTTTCCCATTTTTATTATACAATTTGGCAACTCCACGCTATACTAGTAGATAGAGAGCCCAAGGTGTCTTTGACCCTATTTTTGAGTTGGTACAGTAGGGAAATTTCAATTTGTTCCCTCACCAACTTCAAGTTCAATGATCCAAGAGTGTTCCTCCTACCCATATCAGGTCACCAACATAAGTCAAAGCTTCATTTTATGTTATTAGCATAGCTTTGCCTATACATACTCGACCTAGATTTTTTATGCCCCTTTTCCATAATCAAATCACAGTGGTTCAAGGCCCCTGGGGTAACTCTTTTGGCCCACTCAATTTAACCCCACCTCTACATGAGCTTCCACGTAGCTCAAGGAAGAATTTCTCAAAATTCTTTGGTGATGGGAGAGTTCATCCTGATGAACATATTGTTGCCTTCAACATAGCCTGTAGTGTGATAGGCATGGAGTATGAGGATGTAGCAGTCAGGTTATTTGTGGTCTTTTGAAGCTGTTAAACCTGTTGAAGTAGTTAAAATTTTAATTCTTGCCGAAGTGCTTAATTCATTAAGCTTGCCGATGTCATTGAACCTTTGAACTCATTGAACCTTTGAACTTGTCTTGAAATCACCTAAGTGTTGGAGACTCGTGCCTTAGAGAGAGCTCGTTAAACCTATTGAACTTGTTAAACCTACTAGTCCCTTAACTAAAAAATCTTGAATAATGAAAAATTTAAATGTTTAGAACAATTTTTTGAGAAGGAAGAGAGGATTTTGGCTTATAAGACCAAAATAGTTCATATGTTGTTCCAAATATGAGTGATAGAATTTGGGAACAATAGTATACATACATACATACATATATATATATATGCACACACACACACACACACACACACACACACACACACACACACACACACACACACACACACACACACACACATGCATACATACATACATACGTGTGTGTGTGTGTGTGTGTGTGTGTGTGTGTGTGTGTGTGTGTGTGTGTGTATTGAAAATAATACCAAGATTCCCCTAGTATTGGCATGGCCATTAATGTAGAAAGGTAGCTTGTGGATGTAATGAATTTTATGTATTTATATTTATAGGTATGATATAAAACTTATATGTCTTACATCTCACTTTTATATTATATATATAAAAGTGAGATGTAAGACATATAAGTTTTATATCATACCTATAAATATAAATACATGAAATTTGTTACACCCACAAGCTACCTTTCTACATTAATGGCCATGCCAATACTAGGGGAATCTTGGTATTATTTTCAACACACACACACACACACACACACACACACACACACACACACACACACACACACACACACACACACGTATGTATGTATGTATGCATGTGTGTGTGTGTGTGTGTGTGTGTGTGTGTGTGTGTGTGTGTGTGTGTGTGTGTGTGTGTGTGTGTGTGTGTGTGTGTGTGTGTGTGTGTGTGTGTGCACATATATGTAGGTATGTATGTATGTATATTATTGTTCCTAAAATCTGTCACTCATTTTTGGGACAACATATGAACGACTTTGGTCCTACAGGCCAAAATCCTCTCTTCCCTTCTCAAAAAATTATATTAAGCATTTAAATTCTTCATTATTCAATATTTTTATGTTAAGGGACTAGCAGGTTTAACAAGTTCAACAAGCTCTCTCTAAGAAATGAATCTCCAACACTTAGGCAATTTCAAGACAAGTTCAAAGGTTCAACGAGTTCAAAGGTTCAATGAAATTGGCAAGCTTAATGAGTTAAGAGCTTTGGCAAGATTTAAAATTTTAACCACTTTGGCAAGTTTATCAGCTTCAAAAGACATATTAAAAAGAAGGAAGATTGAAAAATTGAAACTTGAACCAAAAAAGGTTCAACAGGTTCAACAGTTTAAAGGTTCAATAAGATTGGTTCAAGCGGTCAATTAAATGAGTAGAACGAAAGATTGAACCATTGAATTAAATTTGGTTCAATCAGAAGGTTCAAAAGAGTGCCCCAAAGCCCAAAGGCTAAGTTCCCATGTGGAGGGTAGTGAACCAAGGCCAACTGCCCTTGTGGAGGGTAGTGAACAAAAGGTAGGTGTCCTTGTGGAGGGTAGGGAACATTTGCTCAAAGATCAAAGAGAAGGCTAAAAGGGTAAGGTTTCCTTCAAAAAATTCATTCAAAGAAATTACCAAGTAAAGGAACCAAAATAATTCCTTTGAAAATATTTTCCATGGAAAAATTTCACAAAGAAAATCCTTCAAACAAATTGTGCGAAGAAGTTCCTTCGAACATTTTACTCGAAGGAATGATCAAAAGCTTAGCAGAAGAGCGGCAAAGGCAAGGGAATATTTCCTTCAGACAAAATGTCTAAAGGAATTCCTTTCAACATTTTGTCTAAAGGAATTGAAGATGAAGACCGCTCGAAGGACACCGAAGGGCAGGTAACCTAGAGGGGGGATCTCTCTGTTATAGAAGTAAAACTCTACCAAAATTGAGAGTTGATTACTGAGTCTTTGATCTCAGATATTTAATCATATTTCTTTGTTTTGAATGTGAAAGAAAGTTACTTTGAGACTTTGTTTTGTAATAGCTTGTGTCATTTAGGAGATTGTTCTTATGTCTATTTCCTGAATGTGTTCTTGTCCATTTTAACAAAATAAGTAGAACTAGTGGAAGTAATCAGGAAAGTGTTCTGAAGCCAACTGTGGGAGACTTTGTGCTTCCATAATTGCCTTTAGTGTGTTTTTCTATTTTATATTTCTATGTAAAGGACCTTGGGATGAATTTGTGCCCTCATTGTCCTTCGTATCTCACTCTTGGGCAGTTGAGGTGGAGATTTTGTACTACACTTCATTCTTCTGGTTAATATGTCCTTGTTACTTATCACGACCAAAAAAGACTCCTACTATTTGTTACAAGACCACTTTTGAAAGAAGAGAACTGCCTTCAATGTTTTTAGCCTAGATTTCTCCTTTGTTTGTGAACATCATCTCTAAAAAAAGAGATATAGATGGTGTTGTCCTACCCCTGAGTGTTATTTTCTGCATATATATAGTATATAGCACCTCATATTTATAGGGAACCTCGCCTTGATGAGAGGAGAGATTTGTCCCCTTATGATGTGGTAAACCTACACACTTGGCTGACCAATCTCCCTATGCTATGGTTTAAATCACCTATTTTACTCATCAGTTAGCTAGTGACAAAATATTCACCCAATAGTTTTTGGCAACTCCACTAGGGAAGAGCATGCAGTTTGAAGCCTCAAGATTCAAACTAAAGCATGGCCAGTTCTTTCCCATTTTTATTCTACAATTTGGCAACTCCACGCTATACTAGTAGAGAGAGAGCCCAAGGTGTCTTTGATCCTATTTTTGAGTTGGTACAGTAGGACAATTTTAATTTGTTCCCTCCCCAACTTCAAGTTTAATGATCTAGGAGTGTTCCTCCTACCCATACCAGGTCACCAACACAAGGCAGAGCTTCTTTTTATGCTATTATCATAGCTTTGCCTATACATACTCCACCTATATTTGTTATCCCCCTTTTCCATAATCAAATTATGGTGGTTCAAGGCCCCTGGGGTAACTCTTTTGGCCCACTCAATTTAACCCCACCTCTACATGAGCTTCCACATAGTTCAAGGAAGAATTTCCCAAAATTCTTTGGTGATGGGAGAGTTCATCCTGATGAACATATTGTTGCATTCAACATAGCATATGGTGTGATAGGCATGGATTATGAGGATGTAGTAGTCAGGTTATTTGTGGTCTTTTGAAGCTATTGAACTTGCCAAAGCGGTTGAAATTTTAACTCTTGTCGAAGCGCTTAATTCATTAAGCTTGCCGATGTTGTTGAACCTTTGAACTCATTGAACCTTTGAACCTATCTTGAAATCGCCTAAGTGTTGGAGACTCATTTCTTAGAGAGAGCTCATTGAAACTTTTGAACTTGTTAAACCTACTAGTCCCTTAACTAACAAATCTTGAATAATGAAGAATTTAAATGTTCAGAACAATTTTTTGAGAAAGGAAGAGAGGATTTTGGCCTATAGGAGTAAAATAGTTCATATGTTGTTCCAAAAATGAGTGATAGATTTTGGGAAAAATAGTATACATACGTACATACATACATATACGCACACACACACATATAGACACACACATACGTGCATACATACATACATGTGTGTGTGTGTGTTTGTATTAAAATAATACCAAGATTCCCCTACTATTGGCATGGCCATTAATGTAGAAAAGTAGCTTGTGGGTGTAATGAATTTCATGTATTTATATTTATAGGTATGATATAAAACTTATATGTCTAAAATCTCACATTTATATATATGTATGTATGTATGTATGTATGTATGTATGTATACTATTGTTCCCAAAATCTGTCACTCATTTTTGGGACAACATATGAACTATTTTGGTCCTACAGGCCAAAATCCTCTCTTCCCTTGTCAAAAATTTGTTCTGAGCATTTAAATTCTTCATTATTCAACATTTTTCAATTAAGGGACTAGCAGGTTTAACAAGTTCAATAGGTTCAACGAGTTCAAAGGTTTGACGACATCGGCAAGCTTAATGAGTTAAGCGCTTCGGCAAGAGTAACAATTTCAACTACTTCAACAAGTTCATCAGCTTCAAAAGACTTAGCAAAAATAAGGAAGATTGAACCATTGAACCTTGAACCAAAAAAGGTTCAATGGGTTCAACGGTTTAAAGGTTCAATAAGATTGGTTCAATTGGTTAATTAAATGAGTGAAATAAAAGATTAAACTATTGAACCGTTGAACCAAAGTTGGTTTAATTAGTCAGTTCAATTAGAAGGTTCAAAAGAGTTCCCCAAAGCCCAAAGGCTAAGTGCCCTTGTAGAGGGCAGTGAACCAAGGCCAAATACCCTTGCGGAGGACAGTGAACAAAAGGTAGGTGCCCTTGTGGAGGGTAGGGAACATTTTCTCAAAGATAAAAGAGAAGGCTAAAAGGCTAAGGTTTCCTTCAAACTTTTTATTTGAAGAAATTACCAAGTAAAGGAACCAAAAGAATTCCTTTGAAAATATTTTCCATGGAAGAATTTCATAAAGAAAATCCTTCGTACAAATTGTCTGAAGAAATTCTTTCAGACATTTTACCCAAAGGAATGATCAAAAGCCCAGCAAAAAAGCAACTAAGGCAAGGGAAGATTTCCTTCAGACAAAATGTCTGAAGGAATTCCTTTAGACATTTTGTCTAAAACAATTGAAGATGAAGACTGCCTGAAGGACCCCAAAGGGCAGGTACCCTGGAGGGGGGATCTCTTTGTTATAGAAGTAAAACTCTGCTAAAATTGAGAGTTGATTATTGAGTCTTTGATCTCAGATATTTAATCATATTTCTTTGTTTTGAATGTGAAAGAAAGTTACTTTGAGACTTTGTGTTGTAATAGCTTGTGTCATTTAGGAGATTTTTCTTATGTCTATTTCCTAAACATGTTCTTGTCCATTTTAATAAAATAAGCAAAACCAATGGAAGTAATCAGGAAGGTGTCCTAAAGCCAACTGTGGGAGACTTTGTGATACCATAATTGCCTTTAGTGTGTTTGTCTATTTTCTA
Organism: Torreya grandis; assembly: GCA_037957365.1. Lineage (NCBI taxonomy): Eukaryota > Viridiplantae > Streptophyta > Pinopsida > Cupressales > Taxaceae > Torreya > Torreya grandis. The sequence continues at coordinate 1,402,866 of JARHVA010002168.1, read as the reverse complement.
TTTCTATGTAAAGGACCTTGGGATGACTTTGTGCCCTCATTATCCTTCGTATCTCACTCTTGGGTAGTTGAGGTGGAGACTTTATACTCCACTTCATTCTTCTGGTTATGTGTCCTTGTTACTTATCACCACCAAAAAGAACTCCTACTGTTTGCTGCAAGACCACTTCTGAAAGAAGAGAAGTGCCTTCAATGTTTCTAGCCTGGATTTCTCTTTTGTTTGTGAACATCATCTCTATAAAAAGAGATATGGATGGTGTTGTCCTACCCCTGAGTGTTATTTTCTGCATATATATAGTATATAGCACCTCTTATTTACAGGGAACCTCCCCTTAATGAGAGAAGAGATTTGTCCCCTTTTGATGTGGTAAACCTACACACTTGGCCGACTAATCTCCCTATGCTATGGTTGAAATCACCTATTTTACTCATCAATTAGCTAGTGACAAATATTCACCCAATAGTTTTTGGTGACTCCACTAGTGAAGAGCACGCAGTTTGAAGCCTCAAGCTTCAAGCTAAAGTAGGGATAGTTCTTTCCCATTTCTATTCCAAAATTTGGCAACTCCATGCTATACCATAAGATAGAGAGCCTAAGGTGTTGTTGACCCTATTTTTGAGTTGGTACAATAGGGAAATTTCAATTTTTTCCCTTCCCAACTTCAAGTTCAATGATCTAAGAGTGTTCCTCTTACTCATACCAGGTCACCAACATAAGACAGAGCTTCTTTTTCTACTATTATCATAGCTTTACCTATACAAACTCTACCTAGATTTGTTATCCACCTTTTCCATAATCAAATCATGGCGGTTCAAGGCCCCTGGGGTAACTCTTTTGGCCCACTCAATTTAACCCCACCTCTACATGAGCTTCCACGTAGTTCAAAGAAGAATTTCCCAAAATTATTTGGTGATGGGAGAGTTCATTCTGATGAACATATTGCTACCTTCAACATAGCCTATGGTGTGATAGGCATGGAGTATGAGGATGTAGTAGTCAGGTTATTTGTGGAATTAGTGTAAGGTGTTGTTGTAGAATAGTTTTACCATCTATAGGTGTAGACTGTGACTGACTGGGACACTTTTAAAGCCAAATTCAAAGCAAGGTTCAAGCCTGTAGAAGATGGAAATGCCTTGTTGTCCTAGCTCACATAGATGAAGAAAGAGCCTCATGAACCAATGAGGGATTTCATTGCCAAATTTTTCAAGCTAAGGAATAACATTCCTACAATTGCTTAACCAACACTTGAGAACCTTAAATGTTTCTTCATCAACTCACAGCTACCTGAAGTGAGTTTTTTGTTGAGACATGCTAGCCACATAGACCTTGATGCTGCTCAAGATTTGGCCACTCAGGTGGAAGATGATCTCATCTTGGCAGGGAAGATAAGAAGAGATCCTAATAGAGGCAAATCTTTTTCATCTTCTGAATATCCATCTATAAGCACCACTAATCTGATGGTGTAGAAGCTGGAAAATAAATTGATAGCTCTTAGAAATTAAATGATGTAAGGGATGTCATCTGCCCCTTCATACAAATATATACCAAGGAGGACATTCCCCAATTAGTCATACCAAGGCAATGTTCCTGGGAATCAAGGGCAGCCAAACTGTCTTCCTCCCACTCAAGGGAAATTATCCATTGAAGCACCTCCAACCAATTTAGTAGTTGGATATCTTGAAGCAGAATTAGATTTCTCCTTCCAACCTAAGTTAAACCCTAAAAATGATGTTAATATCTTCATATAAGTAGAAGAAGAATTAGCTGGCAACTCCAACATTGGTTTCCTGAATTACCAGGATGAACCTATAAGTGAAGGTAAATTAATTGATGGATCATATGTTATATTCACCCAGTCCAAGAACCATTCATCACAATAAGATGATAAATAAAAAATAGAGGAGCAACTTCAACCTGCAATTTCAATTTCCAAATGAGAAACTTGTCTACCTTTCTAGCCAAAGTACCTGGGGAGTGCTAAAAAAGTAAGTACCCAAAACATGCCTTTAATTTCAAATTTATATTCGTAGATCAGTCTTCCCCCTCCCAAAAACCAAAAGGATGAACTCCCATCCTTTATTCCTAGTTCATTTTAGACATTTGACATAATTGACCATATAAAGAAAACCAAAATTCAAATGTCTGAATTTAAATTCTTAAAATCCAACCCTGAGTAGTTAGATAAGTTGGTTCAATATGTAAAGAACCAAGACATCCCTGTAGGACAAGAAATTATAAAAGTAGCTCATGATCCCCCCAAAAACACATCCTCCAGGAATAACCTTGTCATTACTCCTTCTGCTACTCCCGAGAGGACTGAACCATTTTATGTCTCCCTACTGATAATGGACACCAACTGAACAATTGCATCATAGATTCTGGTGCATCTGACATTTTTATGTTTTCCAAAGTGGTAGAATTCCTTGGTCTCACACTAACCAAGACATTTGGGAGATATTTCTCCATGGAAAATAAACAAGTGCCACTTCTAGGACAAATCAAAGATGCCTAATTTGCATTTGCAGCATTCCCAGACAAGAGAATCAAGATGATCATCTTGGTGGCCAACATCCCAACATCATATGGCATCCTTCTTAAGTGAAATTTTTGAAAGGATGTTGGTGGTGAATTAAGCATGGACCTATCTAAGGTGAGGATCCTATTCAAAGGAGTTATGCAAAGATTGTTCCCTGAGAAGGAAGTAAAATATGTGGTCACTCAAACATCAGCGCCTGAAGCTCAAATTTTTTTTGAGTCTTCAGGCATGGGTAATTAATTTTTATCCATAGAGGAAGTCCATGAGGTGTCTAATGTAATTCATGAATGTGTCAACCTAAAAATTGGTTTAGATGGAACAACAAAAGGATTGGTGGAGTGCAGTGCAAGTGTAGAAGAATCTCCCCCTCCAAATGAAGAAAGATCTAGGGAAAAATCAGTGTCTGATGAGGTATGGTTTTTGGAATTTAATGCCAACTGCTCCTCTACCAGTTTAGGAGATGGGATTGTGTTGATATCTCCTCAAGGATATGCTTTTTCTTCTTCATACAAGTTGTATTTTAGCAACACCAACAACACCGCTGAGTATGAATCTCTATTACTTAGATTGAAGGCTACTCGAGACAAAGGCATCAAACTCCATGCCAAAGGAGATGCTGAACTAGTGGTTTGTCAGGTAAGGAACTTGTATCAAACCAAAAAAGAGAGATTACACCACTACTGCAATCTACTCTGGGATCAAATTGAAAGCTTTGATACTTTTAGCATCTCTGCCATACCTAGAGAATTCAATGACCGAGCTGATGCACTAGCTATTTTAGCAACTCTCTTAGTTCCTCACCCTGATTTTAAGGGAGACAGGTACACATTAAACTAGTCTTTCAACCAAGTGTGCTTGATAATGCCCATCATTGGTAAGTGTTCAATGGTGACAACCAAATCATTTCCTTCTTGGAGAAAAAAGATAGCTTTGAATGGCTTCATTTCGAAGGCAGTGAGCCTCAAAAGCTTGAACCAACCCCTAAATCAAGTGTACATGTAGGTGAATAATTCCTAAAACTTAAAGGAAATAAAATCCCAAAAGGATTTGTTTCCCTTGAGAAGCTATTTGAAAAACACGATGGGTTCATCAAATAGTATAAAATGAATTCAAGCTCCTCCCAAGAGTTTGATCAAGTAAATCTGGGTACCAAAGAAAATACAAAGATGGTGAACATTGAGAAGTGCTGCACTCAAGAAGAGAAGTTCAAGTTCACTGCTATGTTTCACCAGTACATAGATGTTTTGGTGTACTCCTATGATGATCTGAAGTCACTTAAGCCTGAAGGAATTTTCCATGAGATTCCTCTCAAGAGTGATTCGGTACCTTACAAGAAAAAATCTAGGTAATACAATCCAAATATATCAGGTACTATTCTATCTAAAATACAAAAAATATTGAATGCTAGAATAATTTTCTCAATCCATCATTCCACATGGATTGCCAACATAGTACCTATGAGGAAGAAGAATGGATAAATTCACCTCTGTGTGGACTTCAAAAATTTAAATCAGTCATCCTTAAAGGATAACTATCCTTTGCCCATCATGGATCAAGTACTTCAAATAGTGACTGGTTCAGATATGTTATCAATGTTGGATGGCTTCTTAGGGTACAATCAAGTTGAAGTTGATGAAGCAGACCAGCATAAGACTACCTTCACCACACCTTAGGGCACCTTTGCCTATTCAAGAATTCCATTTGGTTTGATAAATGTTGGTGCCACTTCTTAGAGAGCAATGGACCTTACTTTCAAAGATGAAATGGGTAAATTCATTATAGTGTACCTAGATGATTTAATAGTCTTTTCCAAGCATCATCCTAATCATGTGCACCATTTGCAACAAGTGCTGGAATGATGCCGCTAGAATGGCATTTCTCTAAATCCCAAGAAGTCTATTTTTGGATTAATAGAAGGGAAAATTCTCAGGCACATTGTATCTTGAGAAGGCATAAAGATTGACTCAGATAGAGTCAATTCCATCCAAAAACTTACTCTGCCCACAAGTAAGACTACAGTTCACTCTTTCTTTGGAAAGGTGAATTTTTTATGAAGGTTCATCCTTGAGTTTTCTGAGAAGACTCACCACATTGTGGACATGATGAAGGGCAAAGATATTTTCCAGTGGACTATAAAAGGCATGTCAACATTTGAAGACATCAATATAGCTATTACCCATGCCCTAATTCTAGTTTGTCCAGATTATACTAAGGATTTCATAGTGTATTGTTATGCTTCTGAACACACACTTTTAGCAATTCTAGTTCAATAGAAATAAGAAGGTATGGAATCTCCAATTTCTTTCATGAGTTGTCCTCTCAAAGCTCATGAGCTGAAGCACTCAAATATGGAGAAGCATGCTTATGTAGTGGCAAAGGCAGTGAAGCATTTTTTGCTTTTACATCCTAAATTCATGCATTACTGCCCTGGTTCCTAATACCACAGTCAAATCCATACTAACTCAACAAGAGTTTGGAACTAAAAGGGCCAATTAGATTACTAAAACATAGGAGTTTGATCTCATTATCAAACCAATGAATCTTGTATGAGGAAGGGGCCTCTACCAATTGATTATTGACAACAGACTTGAAAAAGCAGGGCATGAATAAATAAAAGTGGAAGACATGCCAACAGTCCTCTTTGTCTCCACCATGAATGAGTGGTATTCAAGTATCACTCATTTTATTACTTATGGTGAGTGTCCCACTCACCTATCTTTTAAAGAAAGAAGGATTGTTAAATTGAGAGCTACCAATTTTGTCCTCTAGAACAACGGCCTGTATAAGAGGAGCCTTAATGGAGTGTTCCTTCACTATGTGGATAAAGAAAAGTAGAACCAAATTTTAAAGTCCTTCCATAATTTGGCTTGTGGAGGAAATTTTTATACTCCTATAACTACCCATAAGATTATGTGAGCCAGGTATTATTATCTTACTTTGTTTCAAGATGCATACAAATGGGTATAAAGGTGTGAACTATGCCAACAGTTCATTGAAAGACCCAAGTTAGCTACTCTACCTCTTAAGCCAGTGGTGATAGAAGAGCCATTTTAGTAATGGGGAATTGATTTCATTGGTGTTGTAAACCCATCTTCAAGTGCTAGACATGATTATTTCCTCACAGCCATAGATTACTTCACCAAATGGGTGGAAGAAATTCCAACCAAGCATGCTACTTCAGAGGTAGTATGTGATTTCTTCAAGGAGAACATCATTTCTAGGTTTGGGGTCCCAACCAAGATTGTCACAGATAATGCATCTTATTTATCTTCTCATGAGATCACTTAGTTCTATTTCTACTATGGGATTACCCTCTCCCACTCAGATTATTTTCCACAAGGGAATGGCCAAGCTGAATCAAGCAACAAGAACCTGGTGACCATCATCAGGAAGCTGGTAGATGACAACCAATAGACCTAGCATAAAGCATTGGTTGATGTTTTATGGGAAGATAAAATTACACCCAAGAGGATAGTTGGTATGTCACCCTTCCAACTTTTTTATGGTCTCAATGCTAAGATACCAATCACCCTGGAGTTGCCAGCATTGAAATTGGTAAAGGCGGTCAAAGATCAGAAATATGAAAGCTCCATTGATAAGAGGATCATGTGCTTAACTAACCTAGATGAGAAAAAAACTATGGTGGTGGACCGAATTGATGCGCATCAAAGTCTGGTGAAGAATGTCTTCAACTAGAAATAAAAAACCCATGATTTCTAGATTGGAGATCAAGTCTTATTATGGCACAAAAGGAGAGAACCAAAGGGAATGCATGGGAAGTTTGATTCCCTATGGAAAGGCTCATTTACTATCCATCAACTCAATGGTTAAAATAGTTTTCTATTGAAATATCAATATGGCACACCCTTTTCTCTACCTCATAATGGGTAGCATCTGAAGCACTTCAATTCTTGAAGTATCAGTAAGATCATTTGTACATATGTATATTTGTATATTTTGGCACCTTTGTTTTTGGGGTAGCATGACTCCGTATCCCAATGGCATACGTAAAGGCACTAGAGATTTTGGTTTCTAATCCCCTCAGTTGTTTCAAAATTTCAATTGAAGCAAGTTCCCCAACTGGAGCTAGATATTGTTCCCAAAATTTGTCACTCATTTTTGGGACAACATATGAACTATTTTGGTCTTACAGGCCAAAATCCTCTCTTCCCTTCTCAAAAACTTATTCTAAGCATTCAAATTCTTCATTATTCAAGATTTTTCAGTTAAGGGACTAGCAAGTTCAACAAGTTCAATTGCTTCAATGAGCTCTCTCTAAGGAACGAGTCTCTAACACTTAGGTGATTTCAAGACATGTTCAAAGGTTCAATGACATCAGCAAGCTTAATGAGTTAAGCACTTTGACAAGAGTTAAAAGTTCAACTACTTTGGCAAGTTTAATGGCTTCAAAAGACTTAGCAAAAAGAAGGAAGATTAAATCATTGAATTGTTGAACCTTGAACTAAAAAATGTTCAACGGGTTCAACGGTTCAAAGGTTCAACGAGATTTATTCAAGCGGTTAATTGAATGAGTGGAACAAAAGATTGAACCATTGAACCAAAGTTGGTTTAATCGGTCAGTTCAATCAGAAGGTTTAAAAGAGTGCTCCAAAGCCCAAAGGCCAAGTGCCCTTGCAGAGGGTAGTGAACCAAGGCCAACTGCCCTTATGGAGGGCAGTGAATAAAAGGTAGGTGTCCTTGCAGAGGGTTGGGAACATTTGCTCAAAGATCAAAGAGAAGGCCGAAAGGGTAAGGTTTCCTTTAAAATTTATGTCTAAATAAATTACCAAGTAAAGGAACCAAAATAATTCCTTCAGAAATATTTTCCACGAAAGAATTTCATAAAGGAAATCCTTTAGACAAATAGTCCAAAGAAATTCCTTCAGACATTTTGCCCGAAGGAATGATCAAAATCCCGATGGAAAAGTGGCTAAGGAAAGGGAAGAGTTCCTTCAAACATTTTTTCTAAGGGAATTGAATATGAAGACCGCCTAAAGGACCCTGAAGGTTAGGGTACCCTTGAGGGGGGATCTCTTTGTTATAAAAGTAAAACTCTACCAAAATTGAGAGGTGATTACTAAGACTTTAAGCTCAGATTGTTAATCATATTTCTTTGTTTTGAATGAGAAAGTAAGTTACTTTCAAACTTGTGCTGTAATAGCTTGTATCATTTAAGAGATTGTTTTTATGTCTAATTCTTGAATGTGTTCTTGTCAATTTTAATGAAATAAGTAGAACTAGTGGAAGTAATCAGGAAGGTGTCTTGAAGCCAACTGCGGGAGACTTTGTGCTGCCACAATTGCCTTTAGTGTGTTTGTCTATTTTTTGTT